>CAJVPN010000034.1:0-57844 GCA_910592215.1 Entrophospora candida
TCTAAATATGTTTGCAAGGATTTAGTATCTGCTAATTTAAAAATATAAGGTGCAATTTTTTCACCTTGTTCCTTCTTCAAAATACTTCTAATGGTGCTGTAATTCTTTGGTTCCATAGTAGATCTGATGTAAATTAACTTCATATTAACTATTTTTGTCTAGACAAATATCATTGATCACATTACATTGGTAATACAATTGTGATGTTAAAAAATGATATTGACCCCTGAAATTTTGGTAATACCAATGTTCACTTTGTCTGGTTTTGTTGCAGCATGCCCCAATTATTAAAGGACCTTTTTACAATTTGTTATTGATAGATCTACATCTACACCACAAAACAAGATAATACTTGAGAAAAAACTTATACCTAAATCCAATAGTCAAAACTCATTAAACTAAATATGTTTTCACAAAAAACCTTAATAAAATTGGCTTATAGAAAGATAAACTTTAATAAGAACAGATAAAAAACATCAGTTTATCATTTGTATTTATTCATTTTATCAATGCATAATCTTAATGACTGTATAATATTTTATTCCAAAGCATTAATTAAGACAGTCAGCACTCCACCTCACAATTCGCCCCTGCCTGACCGCCCCACTCCTATTGGATGCAAGATGGAAATTTTTTTCTTAAAATATATATTTGAGTAACACAATAATTTGACCCACTTGGATTGATTAAAAGGTGATTGGTGAAATTATCAATTACTTGTCTCCCTTTAAATTTTTATTTATTATACAAAAGTCTGCTAATGAGAAATTCCAATAGCATATCTTGTTTGTTTGTGTTGTGGGGTCATAGAAAATAATTATTAATAGTAGTAGTTGCTGGCTGCAAATAATATTATTATAAAATAGTAATAATAATGTAAATTTACATTAAAATCATACAAGAATAATTATATATCCTCAGGAAACAGTAAAATATATTCTATGTGCTGTATGGGTTTAGTGCATAATATATCTATAATTTGCATATACTTTTTAATACATGGGGTTTAACGGGAATGAGACAATTGTGTATCTATAACATACATAGAATAATGATGATTATCAACTACTGTTAATAAGGATTTAATTTTAACTATGAACAATGTGAAGGAATGAATAATTTTAATAAGGCGATTTACTCAAGGAAGATTAGTCCAGGCAGGCGTTATATGAGGTGAAATAGGCAGAAAGAAAGGGACACCATTGACAAAAATCCAATTTAGAGAAATTGACAAAAAAAACTGTTTTGAAGGAAATTAATTACTAGTGTTTTCACAACTTTAAAGGAAAAATTTATTTAGGTATGGTTTCTAAGCTAAAAAAAGAGGTAAATATTTTATTAATTAGTATGCTAGATAGATGATAATTAGAATTATTATTATTACAATGATGTTTAAAAAAAATTAAAGTGTATCGTTTAAATCTTAATTAATCAAGAACTCTAAAAATTTTTTGAAAAAAAAAAAGAGTAATGATTACTTAATCTTCTCTCTGAGTAATTAGTATTAGTTTAACATTTTTTTAAAAAATGAAAGAATTGAAATCAAAGTGTCTAACGAAATATTATTTTCTTTAACAATATTTATTTAGGACATCTTTATGTGAAATGATTTATGTGATTTATGATAATAATGTTTGGCAAGTAATTTCCATCCTTCAATTCATTCATTAACCAATCTTAGAATTCTAAAATATTAATAATAAAAAAAGTATTTCCCTCAAAACGAAACACTCTCTCGTTTTTAAATACATTTTGAGAGTTCATCTTGATCCTAATGACAATTATGAATTTCATCAATATCAATAGCCTTTGCGTAATTCCACCCGTGAGATGAATATCAATCTTTTCGACTTTGTAATGTGTGAACTCCTCGAAGCTCCGTATTTCAAAGTCTTAATTATGTAACATTACTGATCCAAATGCATCATCTGGTAATATTTGTTCATAAAAAACAAATATCCACCGATCTCATATTCTTGCCAATTCGCTCAACCAGTTTATGCCCATATCACAATTATAATATACAAATGTTACTCTCTTGCTGCCACTAATTATTTAATTAATACCTATCTATCCATTTCTATCTTATTCCCGAGCAATTATAATAATTCTTTGTTGACGAATAACTTTCTTTAAATTAACTTGTGGATAATCAATCTCGGCGCATGCTCCACAAGAAAACTCGTAATCTTGTGGATGAATGTCATCGAAGATTGGCGAGAGGGTTGTGCGAAAACCACCATGTAGTTTTGCTTCCTTAGTTTAAAACACAAGAAATAGTTAAAAAATGCACTTCTAGAAAAATCCACTCTAAAACTGCAAGACAAATGTTGACCTTGTCACATTACAGTTTTCGTCAATATTTGCTCCGTAAATCCCGCGAACACTTTTGGTTCAGGGTCGTCGCCCGCACTTGGGAATACACCAGCAAAATATGCGGATGTTGTGGAGTCATCAAGTCATATCTGGGTGGCTCAAAGACCTTTGATTGCACACCTTGCAAATCCACCGTTAATAGAGATGTAAACGAAGTTTGTAATATACTTTTGGAGTATAACAACAAGAGTAGTTCGCGACGTTAGGGTTTACACCCGAGACGCCTTATTGTAGGCTATCTGCGTAAGACTTGTACTTAGTATGGTTCAATGTAAGAGGTTAGTATTATCTTTTTTTAAAGGATGTAATACAAAATTCCTTTTTTTTATGGGCTTGTTACTGATTTCAACCAGCGTATTAATTAGTACGTTATAATAAAAGCCATTATTGAGGCAAATTAAGGCTTCCTCCAATTAGACCATTTTCAAATTATTACCATACACAAGATTAGAAATTGTATGGTTGATTCTTCTTATATTTCACTTATTTTTATTTTGTTGAATTATTAAATTGTTTTTCTCCAATCTGTCTGTGATACTATAAATATCAAAGTTCAACACTCGCCATTTCAATTTCAATTTCAATTTCAATGATCCTGTAACTTTTATGTATAGAAAGTAGTTAGTTTTATTAGAATTTTTTGTCCATGCTCATTGTCACTTGTAACATTTTATTTAATTGTAAAAGCCATCGGGTGTTGATATCATTGCAATTGCGTGTGTTCAAAACCGTAAATAACGGATAAAAAATCTTAACTGGCACGCGTGAATTTACAAATTGGGAATTGATGTTGATCAGTCGATAGAATTATTCAATTGGCTAATACTAATTGAAATCAAAAAAATTTTCTTCAATTCTCAAAAAAATCCACATTTTATAATGACATATGTCAATACAATTTTTACCGAAGGACCCTTAGAGGCACAGGTATGTTATTAAACAATAAAAAAATTTTTATCCTTTTTAATTTGGACGCTTTTAACAATGATTATGATAATGATTTTATTTTGTCGATTTTCTGATATGATAGGCATTAGAGTTTGCTGCTTACGTTAGTAAGCTTAAGGGTGAACCTGAAGGAAATGAACCTTTAGAGACAAAAATAACTACATTGTTAAAAGAAAATAAAGTTGAACAAGTATTTCAAATATTTGCAGAATCTACATCAGTGTTACTGGATGCACCAGAGAAAGGTATTTTCTTTGGAAATTGATAAGAGATTCTTTTGATTGATTGATTGATTGATTGATTGATTGACTGATTGATTGGTTGATTGGTTGATTGGTTTATTAGATGGATTGATTTTTACACACACATGCATATCATCTTCTTTATATTATCAATTATTTTATGTTTCATGTATTATATCAATTAATCAATTAGCTCTGATAAAAAAATATCTTTTCTCTCTTTTTTAACAGAATTCGAAGCTATATATAATCTTCTTATTGCCATTTTAAAATTTGCACCACCTGAAACACATCCATCTTTAATTAGGACTTCTGTCAAAGGATTAGTTGATGTTCAAAATGATAAAGCAATTCAGAAACTTAAAGTGTTGGTTCTTTATTGTTAATTTCTATTATAAAGATTTTTTATTAATTAGAAAATAGATTCTGTTATTATTAATTAATATGTATATGTATATATATATTATTTATATTATATAGTCTTCAGAACTTATATAACACTTTAGAGTCCACATCACCATTGCGTTATGATGTATTTATAGCAATAATTGATGTTGTTACCAAAAATGATGAAATAGAAATTTTACTTCCTCAATTATCTTGCTTAGATATTTGGGTTAAGGAATGGGCAATTACTACAGAACAAGTTCGTGAATTATATTTAAAAATCTCTGATAAATTAAAAGAGGCAGGTGAATCGTATGTATTTAATTTATTTATGATATTAATATGTTAATTTTTATAGTAATTTAATCATCACTTTTACTAAATTATTTATTTTATAATGATAATGATGACTATTATTATTATCTATTAGTAAACAATCCTATGATTTCCTATTAAGATATCTTAAAACTTATGCACAATCTGAAGATTTTTCTGCAGCTAAACAATATATAATTAAAGCTGTAGTTGAAGCTATTAAATTGCCTGAAATTTTGAATTTTCAAGAGTTATTTGATTTGACTACAATAAAATTGTTAAAGGATGAAGAAGGAGAACTTTTTGAATTGTTGAAAATATTTTTAAGTGGAAACTTAAAAGATTATAAATCTCTTATTAGCAAAAATCCAGGAATCTTGGAAAAGTTTGGTAAACTAATAAATAAATTAAAAAATAATATTAATAAAAAAAAATCTGAATTTTTATTACTTAAAACCTAAAATCAGAACTTTCAAATGAGGATAGTATACGTAAAATTCGATTATTAACATTGGCATCCCTTGCATCTGAACATGTTGGAAGCGAAATTTCTTATGAAGCCATTACAAAATCTTTGGAAATTGAAGAGAGTGAAGTAGAAATGTGGATCATAGATGGTATATCATATAATATTCTATACTTATTTATAGGAATGTTTACTGATTTAAATTCCATTAAAATATTATCTATTATATTTATATATATTACAGTCATCCGTGCAAATTTGATGGAGGCAAGAATCAATCAACTTCATAAGGCAATTTTTATCAATAGATCAACATACCGAACATTTACAACTGCTGAATGGGAAAAACTATCAAATAAACTAGAAGGATGGAAACAATCACTTGCAGATATTTTACAAGTTATTGCAAACGCCAAATTAATTAGACAAAATTCAAATTCAAATGCCAACTTGCCTACTACTATTACTAATAACGCAACCGTTGTTGTAACCGATGGTGCTAATAATGTTAACAATGTTCAAGAGGATATTTCGTAATGTTATAATAAATTATATATATGTTTTATAAATTAAGTATGATAATAAAATTTGTATAAAATTATTTATTTTATTTCCATATAATTGATTGATGCAAATTTTACAAAATAATTAAATAAATATTCGAGCAATTAATTAATTCCTAATTTTTTTATTATCTATTTTGGAAAATTGGTCGTTGAAACAGTTGTTGATTATAGGTGATGAAGGAAATATATCAATGCCAGAAACAAATTAATAGTATATATTTTTTTGCTTTAATTAATACACACACTTGTGGGAAGCTTCTGCAAAATTTTGTTTCCCCATCTCTGATTCTTTTTTTACTCTAAAAACTTGAGAGAGAATATATAAGGAAGGCTTTGAAGCTTGATTTCTTTATTCCGATCACAAATGACTCAGTCTACGACCTTTTTGTTGGAAGATTTGTTTGATTAAACAATGGATACGATCTTGATACGATTATATTAAGACATTAATCAATCAATCATTCAATCAATCATTCATTCACTCATTCACTCTCTAAGAAATAAATTCATCGTCGCATGATTTACAAGAGTTTTCTTATTCTATATATTATGAAAATTGATTTAGCAACATCATTACAGACCGAGTGTTGAGCCAATGATTCCTAAACTGCCATTCCGAAAGATTATAAAAGATTCGAACTGCACAATGGTACTACATCGGGATACTTAACAGTATAGGATGTTGAAATAAAGGCACTCTTATTAGTATAAAATATACACAACTATATAATCAGTTCCCCGAAGGAAAGCACAAGAGGACATAAAGTCATAACCGTTATAACCTATTATTTTTATTCTTTGATGTTTGCAATTAATCCATCTCTCCAGACTTCCAAATCACTGTAACGTCACGTTATATGATTCGTCATGTTATTTATTATTATTATTGTAAACTTATTTGTTTTTGTTGATCAACTACAATCCAGCCTTGGTGGTATTTTAAGATGTTTCTACCATTCATTTCGTAACAATGGTGTTTTATAATAGCGTTTTATAACAAATAATGTGATTCTTCAATGAAAATGAGAACATGAGACAATATCACTTTGTAAAAAAGATTGGACCATAATAATAATTTAACTCTCATTAGTGATAAATAATTATGATGATGTTGATGAATTTATTAATTTAGAAGATTCTATCAATAGGGTATATATTAAGGTGTATATATATATACCTTACTAAAAAATTACACAAGAAATCAATTTTGGTATAACATTTACTGCTGGAGCCGCAGTTTTAAGAAGAATTTTGGAATAAAAACCGAGTAAGTAATGAGCACTTGAATGTCTAAGGGTAATAAATCGGGTTCAATAATAATTTTTTTTATCTTAGTTTGTTACAAGAATGTGATTATGATGTGTCAACGACCGATCATACAACATCAACTGTCTTTGGAAGGGACCATGAGATAAGCGAAACAAAATAATAGAGGTTAAAAATAGTGAATCTCTGTGGCTTCGAAAAAAACACCCTAGAGCAAAAGATGTTGACAATTTTTTTTTCTTTGCATTATTTC
Source organism: Entrophospora candida (assembly GCA_910592215.1). Lineage (NCBI taxonomy): Eukaryota > Fungi > Glomeromycota > Glomeromycetes > Entrophosporales > Entrophosporaceae > Entrophospora > Entrophospora candida. The sequence goes on from CAJVPN010000034.1 coordinate 6,820, forward strand.
AACTCTGAAAACTTTACTAGGTTGCTATTCACTTTCAATTGGATAATGCTCCTATAATTTTTATTTAAATTTAGGATGCTGCCAATTTCCAATATACAAAACAGTCGCGTACAAGTAATAAGAATGATGCTGTGGGAAAGTGAACTGATACCAATGAAAGTGGAATTCTCAGTAACATTTTAGATGTGACGAATTTACCTTTGGTTGGTTCTTTAAAAATTTTCAAAGATGAGCATAGATTCGAATTTTTAATCCCATCCTGAAACCTATTTTTGATATTGTACATAAAATTTACAGCATTAAACTTAAACAGAGCACTTGGTAGTTCAACAAAACGTCCAGATTTTCCTTGCCATATTGATGATCTTCCGATCATAAACACAGAAGTAAAACCATTGAGATATACTCAATTTCAGAAAATCAAAAGATTTCATAAAAGCCATTTGTGCGCAAAAACTATTGATGGGGCTAATTGATCGAAGAACAGGCCTTAGAATTAAATATGGGTAGGCGAACTCATGTCATGAGATGTTTATTTCATTGAAAATTTCACCTGAATTGTTGTTTATTTAATAATCTAGGTATATACATTGAATCTTTCATAATGGATTTGGATGTGAATGGTGTATATAGAGTATTCCCTTTTATGAAACCCATTTTACCAATTGATAAACCGTCGATTATGTCATTGTCTCCTACTTTAGCACACCTAATAGCATTACATGTATAAAGAATGCTAAAGTTTTTTTGCTTTAGGTTTTATGATATATTTTTTCTCATTATTACACTGTTCGCTATACTTCAGGAACATGTTGCGGCACTGGCAGAAGATTATAGGCCCGGGCCTAAATATTTTACATCATCAAGAAGATCGAGTTACAATAGAAAATCACTAGATTCACCACAAATAAAAAATTTGATGAAGTGAATCTTTCTTTTTGGCCCTGTTTTTTTTAAAAACAGTTAATATATAAAACGAAATCAATTTGGTTTGATAAAAAGAATAAAAACGTTAAGAATTTTTTTGACTATTAATTGATTACCCCAATTTTTTTTTTTTTTTGACTGCAATTCCCACAATCCATATAATTCTTTGACACAACAATAATAATGTGCAATGTTGTATTTATTTTCATTTTATTTATTTTTTAAGGATAGAGCTCGATTACATATAAAATGTATGGCAAATTTTGGGCACCATCACTACACGTATTTGGACAAAAGTTTCGGAACACTCGCTTCGCAAAATAAAACATATTAGATCAACGATACACAACAGCAAAAAACTCTGGCATCCCAATTAATAAAAAATTCTGGATCAACGCAATAATATTTCCTTCAATTATTTTTTTATAATAACAATGATTTCTAAAAATAAATGAATAGTCGTCATTTTATTTGTTGATATGAAGATAATAATTTTTTCATTTGATCTCATTTTTAGTAATAATAAATAATTCAATAAATGTCAAGTTTTAATAAACTTCATTTGTTTTTAGTACAAATTAAATTATTATGCATGTGTGTGCATGCAAATTTTTGACAAATACAGTCAAAGCTCTCTATAACGAATCCCCTGGACTGAGAATTTTGGTTCGTTATAGAGAGCGTTCACTATAATGATAAAGAATCTCATTTATGGTCACGTGAACATATTATGAATAATTTATTGGCTTACGAGTCATTAAGTTTCATAAAATAAAAACGATCCTTTTTGAAAATAAAATAGAAAAATTAAGTATTATTCTTGTTCAAAGTATAATCTTGATTTTTTCTATTGAAAACAAAGCATTTTTATGTAATACAGGTGAAAAATAAAGAATTATTTCAGGCATATTATTATTAGTATCAACAATAGCAAATAATAATAGTAATAATAATAATAATAATAATTTTTCAATAATAAATAAGTTTGTTACACGGGTTCGTTCGTTATACAGAATAGAGAATTTAACTATAAAGTTCGTTATATAGAGCAAATTTCATTAATAAAAAATCGGGGCCAAAATCTTAGTTCGTTATAGAGAGGAGCTCGCTTCTCGGAGATTCGTTATAGGGTAAAGTTCCTGCCATATTTTTCCTCAAATTCTCAACTTGTTCTTTAAATGGAGTTAATTTGGCAACACTTTTTTCTAGAAGAGCATTCTTTTCTTTTAGTTCTTCTTTTTCTTGATAAGTAAAACTAAAAACTTGCTCATAACTTCATGCTTCATCTCCAAAACTTTTAACAATGTTTTCAGGAGTGAATTCATTGTTAAAAACAACACTTCCAATTTCAATTCCACTCTTTTCAGGATAACTTAATCAACCATTGGTAGGTCAAGTGGATCTTTCTAAGATTCTTAAAGCTGAACAAATTCTCAGTTTAAAATTCTCTTCTTTATCAGTTAATTGCTTTTTTAATGTTTTGATTTCATTTAGTAGCTCTTTATTTGCTTGTTGTTGTTCTTTTAGGATGTTTGTCATGATTTTTTTGTTTGTTCCTTTTTTTATTTATTCTTTTAATATATACTTATATCACTTTTTATGAGGGCATATTAAGTATAAAATTATTTTAGTACTTTTTTACTTTAAATGTGGAAAAAGCTAACAATATTTAACAAAAGATTAAGCATATTAAACATAATGACAGTAAGGGACAAATTAACAAATAATGAAAGTCATAGAGGTGATTATATTTTATTCATTGCTAGTATAGATTGGTCTTGGGAAAGTAATATCTTTGTAGTTGAGATATGTGATTTTTTGTGCGCACCCTTTTTTTTGAAACACAATGTATAATTTACATTAAGAAACAGGTACAAATGATTCAACTGTTAGAATTTAGGAGGACACACAGGAAAAGTTAAATTATTGTTATTTTCAGAAGTTCAGAAGATAATTTGATTAAAATATGGGATTTAAGGAAACAAACAAATGTCCAAACTTTAACATTAGAAAATGCCAACAATATTAATAATCAATTAAATGTATTTTGTATATTTTGCATAAAATTTTTCTTTATTATGATTGTAAAATCTTTTGTTTTTCAATTACAGTCACAAAAGATAATAATAAATATTATTTCAATTATTTACACGCTTTCCGTTTTACAAATGTACATTCCACCGATATCAGAAACAGTTCCACCATTAAATTACGATTATAATTACGATTATATTATTATTATAAAGATATTTTATAAAAAAGCCTCTTGTAAATTTATGTACAGTAAACCCTTGTTTCAACGAAGTATAGTTAAATTTTTGATACAACGAATTTTTAAAAACGTTGTTACACATTATGAAAACATATAAAAATTCGTTGAAACGCGATTAGTAATCTTGTTTCAACGAATGTTGAATAAATTTTTCTTATATGTCCAGCCACTTCGTTGAAACAAGGGCAGACTGTATGCGTAAAATATTCTATATCGTATTGTTACATGATTCGCATTCAACTTCCAACCATGAATATAAAACCTTGTCATGCTCCTTCATCAAATATTCATTATATCCCGCCCATATAGGCCATTTTATGTTTGTTGTATTTTGAAAGAACTGGATACTGTGTTTTACCCTCCTCTCCAGTCCACCAACATTCCCCGAGGAAGTGAATATTAATCCAGTCGTCATATAAACTAGAATGACGACAAGTTGCAAGGATCGCAACCATTCTTTTAATAACAACTAGAGTGACGACGACCATCACCATTCTTAAAACACTTATTCGCGTCTTTCTCTGGGTTCTTTTCTTTTACTGGCATGTTTATAAATATAAAAGGAAAGAATTATTGATTTGATCGACGCGTGCACATTAATTATTTATTATTGGCACTTGGTGTTGTACAGAGATTTGTTGACACGATTACAGTCCACGGATCATTGGAGAGAGAATCCGGTATAGAAAATTGTACTACTACTACATTAAGTCAATAAAAAATTTTTGTTATTTAAAAAAGGAAAATATTATTCAATACTAATATTTAAAGTGATTTGTTGAATTGAATTCTATTTTTCTATTTTCTTTTTGACATTTTCAATCCCTCATTGTAAATTCCTTAAACTGTTGTTCAACAAATAAGTTTACCTTTTCAATAGCCAATAAGGCATCTTGACTTGAAATAGGAGATGTCTCTTCGATGTCTTCTTCATCCTGATTTTCTTTATTGAAATTCGACATAGAAATTATCGTTTATTTCAATAATTGTTTTAATTGTTTTGTTGGATTTTTATAGATTTTTTTATTTTGCGATTAGTAATTTTTATTAATAATAATAATATTATTAATTCGTGCTTCGCCGATCATGTGTAGAAATCTATTACTATTATAAAATTGCAGAGATAATCAATCATCTATAATCATTAATTGCTTATAATAACAATTGGTCAACTTCATTTTAAAAAATTTAACCGATAAATTTTATTGTTCTTCAAAACTTATCGGCAGGTTTTTTCTTAAACTGAAAATTGGCCGAGCCTTAGCATTTTGAAAAGTCCGAATTTTGTTATACACTTAAGAAATTGAGACTGAGTAAATCTCGTGCAACAACTTTTTTCTCATAGAATATTTTCTACAACATACATTTGATTCATTTGATTTATTTATTTCTTTTTTTTATTAACAAAAAAGTTTAACGAACATATTACTTTTGTCAATCAGCGGCAAAATTAAATTTAATACTAATCTAAATTATTTAAAATATTACTTGGAATAATACGATGACGTTTGTATTTTTTAAAGGCATATTCGGCCTGTTTTACATCTAATCCTTGTCTATAACATTCCATATATTTAAGGTTTATTTGCAAAATTTCTAATTTTTTCAAGAGAAACTGCATCCAAAGCCTCGGGAACAATTTTTTGTAAACCATTTGTCCATTATCTTCAGATGTTTTTTTAGCTTGTGCAGCATGAAGTCGCCTAGTTCGTGGTAGATTTCCCAAGTAGATAGAACGACGTGCAGAAGGCTTATAATTATTTTATTCCATTTTGAAGGACTTTCACAAAATAACTGCAATTAGGATCTTCACTATCACTATCACTATCACTATCACTATTTGATTCATCATCACTTTCATTAATTGATTCGTTACTTGATTCATTTTCATTTTCATTAATTGATTCATTGTCACTGTTGTTACTTGATTCATTATCTTCATTATCTTCATTATCATTATCATTTTCATTTTCATTTTCATTTTCATTTTCATTTTCATTTTTATTCTCGTTATTATGAAGAACAACTTTCGAAAAGACTTTTTTTCTTAGAGACAAATTTTTTAAATGTTTCTGCCTTTTGTAAGTGGTGGCATACTCAATAAGAAGAAATGAACAAATGGCAAGCTTGTTAATGGTTCGTCCTTTATCAATTATTTACAATGTGTGTAATGTGGCAAAATTCAGGTCAATCACTATTTAAACATGTAGATAGTCACTCAAATTAAAATTGCCATGACTTTTTAATTATAATTGTTCAACCCAAAACTTTTCATATAATTATTCTTTGTCATTTACTGTATAAAATTATGAGGAGATTGAATCCAAAAGTGCTCTGTGTGTCCATGTGATGATAGGCTTCAAAAATACCGCATAAAATTTGGTCGGTTTTAGATGACTCGAGCTGTATTTCTGAGCATAACTTTCAAATTTAAAAAATCTATGAAAAGAAAATTCGAGACAATTTTTTTTTTAGATTAATAGACTCCCTTTTTAAAGCTGAATTGAATAATGGTGGAATCCGATGTGTGGATCACATAATATTTTAAAAAATTTTAACTTTTGAGTATAGATGATCCGCACTGTAGCAAAATTTTTTTTTCATAACTTTTTTTTTATTCGGTAGAATAAATCTCAAAGATTCCGAAAATATAAAAAAGTATTATAACCTTTTGTTTTTTCTAACTTTTATATTGGCATCGCCAGATTCCAAGGATTTTTTACATATAAAATTGAAGTATTAAAAAGCATAGAGAAAATTTATTTTTTGTTTTTGTTTTGTGCTAAACATATGGAATATACGAAAAACCTTTTAAACAATAAATTTTCTGCCTAAAGCTTAGTTTTTTTATATTTAATATAAATATGTCGGTCATTATCTTTTATTCTTTTTATTATTATCAAAATCCATTTTTTTATTAAAGCTCTTATTATTTGTTATATATAAATAATATCCATAATATATACTAGAATAAAAATTACTATGTTTCTGTATGTGTTGATATGCGTTGTGGTTTTAATCCATTTTGAGGACACATAGTTGGCGAAACACGAACTGCATTTTATTTCAGATCACGTGAATCCGTTATAGGCAGTGTTGATTTATGTAAGCCGTATGATATATGAGGTGATTTTCATATACAATCCGTTATGCATAATAAAAAGTTTAATTAACAATATCCGTCCGTTATAGAAATAGATTTCAAATAGTAAAAAATCGGAACCAAACTTTTAATCCGTTATAGACAATGTAGACTGTACATCAGAGTCAGTTCACTGCTCAAATTTTTTAAAATTCTGGAGTTAATTATAACAAACTCAAATTTATACAGAGAATTATAATGAGAGTTTAGAAAAAATAAAACTATTATTTATCAGATCTCTACTCACCTTCACAACTTAAATATAATTGATGTTGGTAATTTTTGAATCATAAAAGTTATTGCCTTCTTGGTTCATCCTTTTAACATAATTACTTGGTGCTTTTTAATACATTTGTTTTTGATATCACAAAATATTTTCAAAGGTTTTTATTTATATCGACTTTCACAACTATTACTATGTTTGTTATTAATAAAGCATAATTTTGATTTTATTATATATAAAAAATTTCATTCTATTGATTTTCACAATTATTATTATTATTAATTAATTTTTTATTAATTAATTTTTATTTTATTCTAAAGATATTAATTATTAAAAATGAGAGTTTTTGATTTTGTCAAAGTTGTTTTTAATTTTAAGAAAAAAAAATTATATACATATATTGTACTTTTCTTTTAAGAGTAGGGAGCCATAACGTGTAGCGTGTTAACCTCATACCGGATAGACCAATAAAAAAAGCAATATCACTTAACCTTGATTTCGGAAACAACATTCTATCTCAAACACGAATTTTTAAATATTAAACTGCTTATTTCTTTTTTTTCTTTTTCTACCATCTTTAAAATCATACGTTATCTAAACCAACACCATTATTACTAGTAGGACTTTTGGCAAATGAATTACTTCTAGGAGATCCATTTCTGCTATCTTGAAAAGATTGATTCCTTGATCTTGATCTTAGAGCAGCTAAATCCAATTGTGTGATACTTGGTTCCCTACCACCATTACCGTTATCAATAATTTGTATCGGTGCCCATCCTGCTCCAACTGATGCAGATATCAAACTTGGAACCATTGTAGCTGCCGCAAAGGCGTTTGATCTTGTAACTTGTTTCTCTTTACGATCTCCAAAATGGGCTTTGAATCTACCACCACGAAGTGCCTTGAAAACTCCCAACTGATTTTGGACCTTAAGAACTGCTTCATTCCATTCTTTCTGATCAGCTCCAACCAGAGTATGAGGTGAATACATTGAATTCCTGTTGATTGACGCAACTGTCTTTGTGCTGTCAGGTTTGGTATAACACATGAAAAATTCATTGGGTATTAATCGAATTACAACTCCAAATGGTATTGACATAAATCCAACTATTATACACAATAACCATTCATATATATTAAGATGGGTAGTATGAAATGCCACACTACCGAATTCAACTATAAGTATTTGTCCAACAACCGTTATGAAAAATATGACAATTAAAAATTTATTTGCTGTTATATTTTTGAATATATTCAACTTATGATTTAAACGACGACAACTACAAAAGGAAAGAAATGAAAGAGGAAAGGCAAAACGATTAGTAATGTAATTATTTTTTTAAAAAATTTTTATCAAAAAATTTTTTTACTTACTTGAGTTCATTAAAAATTTGCAAGAAAACAAAAGTATTAAATATAACAGTATCCAATCTCAATTTAGCTGCATCTTTATCCACTAAGTCATCATAATTTAAGATATTATTGCCAGCATATAGTAAAACAAATGTTACCACCAATTGAAAAAGACTTTGACCGAGTATCATTTTCCACATATCGAAAGTTATAAGAGGTGCAGTTTTAGGTTCAGGATCACGATCTAATAATTCAGGTGTTGGTGGGTCTGTAGCAAGTGCAAGTGCGGCAAGGGTATCCATGATAAGATTAACCCATAATAATTGTACGGCGGTAAGAACAGACTCTTGACTGCCGCTTGACACAGCAGATACAAATGTCAAGACTACTGCTGTGACATTGACTGTCAATTGAAATTGTAAGAATTTTTTCACGGAATCATTTACACACCTTCCCCACATAATGGCTTTGACTATACTTGCAAAATTATCATCCATTAAAATAATTGAAGATGCTTCCTTTGCTACCTCGGTACCAGCAATGCCCATTGAGAAACCAACATCAGCTGCTTTAAGAGCAGGTCCATCATTTGTACCATCACCAGTAACAGCAACTACTTCACCCATTTCTCTTAAACGACTAACTAAAATTTTTTTATCTTCGGGACTAGATCTTGCAAGAACCTGTAATCTTGGTATGACATTGTCCATTTCCTCAGGTGAAAGTTCACGAAACACTGGACCCTCCATAACTTTACCATTAGTATATATATCACATTGAGCTGCAATAGATTTTGCTGTTAGAAGATTGTCACCAGTCACCATACAAACTCTCACACCTGCCTTTTTACAATCCAAGACAGCTTCTTTTACACCAACTCTTAACGGATCCTCAATACCCATTATGCCTATCAATGTTACATTCTCAGCCAAATCTTCAAATTTAACTTCGCCCCCGTCATCAACAATCGTATTTTTTGGTGGCCATTCATCAAAATCGCGATAAGCTATAGCAATAGTCCTTAAACTTTGACCAGCATAATGATCTATTATTTTATGAAGCGTCTTATTATCCTCTTCTGATAAATCGACCACATCGGCATTACTATCAAATGCTAATTTATCAGTTGATTCGATTATTTTTGTTGCTTTTTTAAGCAAAACTTCACTGGCACCTTTTACTAAGAACCTAAATTTATTATTTTTCAGTTTTACCACTATACCCATCGCTTTCCGCTCAGAACTAAATGGGTAAAGCTGTTGAATTTTAGCAGACTCTCTTAATGATTTATAGTTTTCCAGATTTAAATCGAAAAGAAGACTCAATAAAGCAGTATCAGTTTTTGAACCGACAAAATTAATTTTACCATCCTCCAACTTTTCACCTTCAAATGCCGTTGAATTTATAGCTATTGATTCTTCTAATAATTTAAGCGAGTCGGCGGGTAATTCTTTTGCCAAATCTTTTAAAAGGATAGGATTTTCTAGCGTTTTTGGTATTTTTTGAGAAGGGGAATTCCTACGTGTGACATCGACATCCCTTACAAAAGACTTTGATAAACCAATTGTTCCAGCAACTACAGTCATTTTGTTTTGAGTTAATGTTCCAGTTTTGTCTGAACATATAATGGTAGCGTTTCCCATTGTTTCGCAAGCGGCTAAAACACGAACAAGATTATTATCCTTAAGCATGCGCGTTGTTGCATAAGCAAGTGCTATTATTAATTAGTTGTTAAAATAATAAAATAATTAAAATTTATAATTATTAAAATAATAAAATAATAAAATAATTAAAATTTTATCATCATCATTATTATCATTGATGAATTTACCTAAAGTTACAGCTAATGGTAAACCTTCTGGTACGGCAACCACCACCACAGTCACAGCAGATATAAAGATTGTAGTCAAACTTTCTAAAATTTCAGAAGCAGTGCCAGGAGCTCCATTACGAAATGTAACAAAATATTCTATTAATAAAACCATGAGCATAAGTAACGCAGCAGCACCACCAAGTTTGGCGATTTTTTCAGCAAGATCATTTAATTTGATTTGAAGTGGAGTGTCTTCTGGTTCCGATCTAAGGGACATCATTGTACGACCATGGTAAGAATTCGCACCAACACAAGTGACAACATAAGACCCCACACCCTCTATAACCTTGCTTCCACTGATTATAAAAGGATCAGCTTTTATGTGGGTTGTATTTAGATGAGGTTGATTGCTTGTTGATCCGGACGATAATTGGTTATTGATATTTTCGTATTTGATTTTCTTTACAGCGTCACTTTCACCTGTTGCTGCAGACTCGTCACATCGAAGGTTATGACCTGATACCAATATACCATCAGCAGCTATTATATCACCAGGTTCTAAATGTAGTATGTCACCAACTAAAATATCATGAACAGACAATAAGAATTCCTTGCCATTTCTTGTAGCTTTTACATGACGATCTTCTTTTTTAGCATTTAATTTCTGGAATTGACGTTCTTTCTGCCAATCATTTATACTTCCGACCAAGACAACTATCATGATAGCAACAATTATAGCAACACCTTCCACCCAACTTACTTTTGGCTTATTTGGGTCAGCATTTGGACGGAGATCCTCGTACAAACCAAGACCTAGTGAAATGATTGCAGCAATAGTCAACAGGACCAAAATCTTTTCTTGCAAGGCCATCCACATTAACACAAATATAGATTTTGGTTTTCTTTCGGGCAAGACATTAGTACCAAAAGCCATTTTTCTTTGATAGAAAGGAGAGCTATCAACAGGTTGTTGACCAGTTATTATTATAGGAGCGGCGGTAGATTTTTTAGATTTAATTCTCTCTAAATATTCGGTGTCATCTTCATTTGCGATGTCTGATATTTCATCTAGTGATATTTCATCTAGAGGAGCCATTTCATCACTACTTAGACCGGTTTCAATATTTGTGTGTAAACCTTTTATTATACCATCAGTTCCACCAAAAATTTTTAGTAATCTCAAATTTTTTGGATCGAATAAAGGAGAAAGTAGGTAAGGAGCGAAAGAAAAAGGTTGTCGAGAAGGTTTAACAGCATCTGATGATGAATGATAATTATTGTCGTTACCGTTGTCATCATGATTACTATTATGGTTGCGGTTGTGGTTGTCGTTGTGATTGTCGTTGTCGTTGTTACTGCTGTTATTGTTGTTATTTTTTTTTATTGATTTTTTATGGTCTTCATCCTCAACTTCACCAGCTATCGTTGATGCAGAACTTATTTGTCTCGAGGTGTTATCTACTGTGGAAGTGAATGGGGTAAGAGCTTTCGAAGTGGGAGTTAAAGTTTTTGAAGTGGAGTCAGCGGGAGAATTTTGAGTATTGTCTATATTGTCTATAATTATACTATCAGTATTTATTCTGGGTGTATTCGTATTGTTTGTAGTATCAAAAATGTCTGTTAAAGAATTTGATGATGTTGCAATTTGTTTTTCATTTTTTACAATGTCTATATTATTGTCCATATTACTTTTGTCCTGTCCAGCACTCATTTATTTTATTTTAATTTTTTTCAATTAAACTTATTTCTATAATGTTTACAATATCGATACGTACTTGTGTATATGAGTGTAATTCAATTTCTAAAGGATAATTATTCTCTAGAAGAAAAATTTAACGCGTAAATTGTAAAGGGGGGTTTTTTTTAAGAGACCTGAAGAAATATAAATTAAATATGCATCATTATATTAAGGTTTATTATTATTGATGATTTGTGTATCATCAATAAATAATATATAAATAATATATAAATTACACACCTGGATTATAATACTTCTATTTGTTCCAGATTAGTTAAGTTATTTATTGTCTCTTTGTTATTTTAGTTATGAAAAAAAATTTATAATTTTTTTTTTTTTCTTGTTGTTGGCTTTTATCTTTTTTATATATAGTAAATTTTAGGTTACACGAAATATACTTTGTTTTAATACCAAACCAAACAATTTTAAATAGAATTGTTCCTTAAAGACAACCAACTTGGATATAACAATTCCGAGGAGTCTCGGTTTCACGATTGAAACTATTATTTATTCCCTATTGTTAAATTTCATTTTCGGCCTTAGCATTGACGTATGCAATACGTAATAGTAAAATATATTAATATATATGGCGAGTCATTTCCGACATAATGAAGTAATATGGCTTGGGAATGTACTTTATTGTAGTAACTCGAGTTGGTTAAATATTACTTTTAGTGCTTACTGAAATTAATCATTCAGGCGTTTGGGATAACCGGAAAGATAACCCATTTTTATATAGTAAGCTCATTGTATCTTGAAATTTAAGATGTTCTCTTCAGAACATTTGATAATCACATTAGCCAAACTTGGATAGAACAAGTAATTTTCTTAATAACCAGGATCTTGTTTATTTATTTAGAAATTTGTTGATTGTGAGTGAAAACCGACGATTGAGATTTGGACTTATTCTATACCAACTATCCTATGAAAAAAATGTTAAGAAGGTTTAATTTCTTGGAAAAACGTTTACAAGAAAGAAAGTCTTAAATAAATACTTTCGAATTCTTGCAGGGAAAGTCTAAGCAAGTCTATTTTCTATAAACTATAAATAAACTTTCTGTAAAATTTTCTTCATATAGGCTTATGAATAATAAAAATAATAAAAAATGAATTAATTAATTTTCTTAGGAACTTCAACTTGCATTTTTTGCCGTGAAATGAATTATTCAAAGGACATAGTATTAGGATGATGCCATAATTACTGCACCGTGACTTCATTCGCGTAAGAGCAATTGTTTTTCCTATTCATGTATCTTACTCATTCACACATTTATTACATATATAAATTGATTTTTCATCGAAGGGATGCTTACTTGAGTAACGAAAGATGTAGTTTTGATTTGAATTCATTTACTGGTTACTTCAAATTTTTTTTGGAACATGTGAATAAATCGAAAATGTGACATTAAAAGGTATACACACACACACACACACACACACACACATATCCAAGATCTCACGACGAAAAAAGACTTCGAGAAAATCAAAGTGAAATATATATATTCCTCAAAAGATTTTACAGATTTATAACCATTATTTGGATAGTCTGGTGCACAATTGGATGAATGAAGGGTTTTAGTTGAAATCAAGTCACTAATAAGAATGTATACCTTGTAATTTATTAGTAGCATAATCTAACATTGTGTGACACTATTTGTTTCTAAAAAAAACGTTGTTTTTTTTCTAATTATACAAAATCTCGTCCATTCTAATTCATCAGAGTTCATTGCTCCATTCAACAAAAAATGCTGTTGGAAAATCAACTCGCATTATTTTAAAATTATAAAATCATTCATTGAAATAGTTTCTTTGATAAGCTGTTGGTTGGTTCTACAAATCAATAGATGATAATAAACATATGTTATCATCATATCTTATCAATATATTTTTTTTATTTTTTTTACCATGTATCATATCTGAATGACGGAACAAAATCCTAGCTTCCTAGGCCGACATGTAAATATTTACTAGTTAAATACACGACTAATCGAGTCAAACAGGCTTTCTGTAAACAATGAAATTTGTCCGAGAAGTTTTATTTAGAGAAACCAGTTAATGCTGTAAGTTTATATATGAAAGTGTACCTTTGGGGAAAGAAAAAACAAATTCCGTAAATACTGGGTAAACAAAGTACATATTAATACCAACACGGAATTTGCTAAAAAAAAAACTTTTTTTTTTTTTTAATGCGGAAAAATGGAATTTTCTTTACATTTTCCGAAATTGGGGGGATGAATCGGCCTATTGAAATTTAAATTCCTTTTGTGATTATTATTTTTATGTAGACTATTTTTTTTTTTTTTTTTAATTTTTTTATCTTGAAGAGGATTTTGTTGTTATCTAATTATTATTCAAATAATTCATATCGGAATAACCCTTATCCCGAACAAAGCAGTTTTTTTTTAATATTATCAATTAATAATTGGACCATCAGCAATTGTGCAAATTATAATTATGCAAAATTATTTTGTATTACTTGCAAACATGTAGGAGGATTTTCATTAACAATTAGTTTTTTGCAAGAGATCAATATAAAGTTAGCAAATAATAATCATTTTTTTTTTAGAGAAAATTTTAGAGAAGGCAAAGAATTTGGTAAATTGATAAAATAAAAATTATAAATTTTATTATAGAATTGAATAAAGTTTTTTGTTTATAAACCTGGCGCCTCTAATACTAAACTTAGCACAGGCGAAAAATCAAAATTTGACTTGTGCAGTAAATATTTGTAAAGTGCGCCTTTTTAGTTAAATAAAGGTCAACAACCCATTGTTAAAGCTTTTTTTTTTTTTTTTTTTAAACAATTCTGATTTCATTTTACAAATTAATCGATAAAATCCAAATTTTAAATGACACACATTCATACCTAAATATGTCACCTAATCCATAAATTCAGATGTATGTACAAGAACAGACAAAAATGTTTCTAAATGTAAACAAATTTGTAAATATCAGTAGTAGTAGTAAGATTAGAACAAATCATAGATATTATTTATAAGGTACAATGAGGATAATACTGAAGAGGAGGAAGGAGTTATTAAAAGGTTTGAAGAACATGTGCATTTATATAAATGTTTGTAAAATAAAGATTATCATAATCCTGAATTTTTGAGACACATCTTATTTTTTAAAAAAAATATTATTTATAAATTTTTTATTTTTTACTTTGATGTAATTAATGTATCGTACCGTCAAAATTCGTGAATTACAGCAATTTAGCATTATGGTATAAGCCAACTTGGTCATAAATGCATCATCTCCATAAGTGCATCATATGTCTTGTCCCAAGCTTAGATATAAATGTTTCTGCACTGCCTCCACCCATTCATATGATGATAATAATAAAATGCGCACATGGTTTCACGTAATATAAAATTTTAGTAAACACATGTTACATGAGAAGATTTAGGCGCAAATAATTATTAAAATAACAGAATAAGAATACAGGAGATGAGAATTCTATAGTTATTATACATATCAAGGATTATATTTATAACAAAGGCTTTAAATTTAGTAATTGTAAATCAAAATACAATCTTATCTAATTCCCAAAATGTATAGTAAATCCATCACAATAAAATCTTTTGACTCATTCATAAATCAGCAATTAACCAACAATGGGTAAATCAAAGCTCCCTTTAACCACAGGATGAGTTTTCGAAATTTCATTGTCATCATCATCATGTTCAAAGAATGATTGTGTACATGGACAAAAAAATTAGTTTCATCACACTCACTATTCGACTTGACATGCAATGAACATACTAGAAATGAATTTCATAGGATTTGTTATAATTTGTGGCTGCGTTTACCCGATTTCGTGCATTCATATTAATATACCATCTTCAGATTCATTTAATCTAATCCTATAACTAAAACCTTTTTGTAATGCGAAATTATCAACAAGAGTAAGTTTCTTCTAGATCCAAATATAAGTCGGTGACATACTTTTATAAAAATTTACATAAATTGACATTCTGGGCGGATATTTTCTTACTTGTACATTATTTCTTATCATTAAATAAATTAAAAATCTGCTTGGTGAACTTGTACGTTTTTTTATAATCGATTAAAATATTGTGTAAATAGACTAATTAAACAATTCAACCCATGTTTTTTTACTTTAGTAAAGTACAAATTCCACATTTAGTTAAAACTTCATTATAAGAATAACAGATCAATTGCTTGCTGAACTAAACTCTGTTTATAGAACAACGTTTGTATGAAAAAATTTAATTGACGTTTTTTGGATATTTTTTTTATAACCGAAATTTTGTATTTTGTTCGGGTCAATGAAATTTTCCTTTTTTGATAAAATTTATATCAAAATGCCGCCATGCTATTTTTATAAAATCCCATATATAGAAGTTTAAAAATGGATGACAATCTACGATCTACATGGATTAAGTGTATCGAAAAAAGAGTCATACAACTTCTAAACTTATGTTTTTAATAAGGGTTCTCTATTTTTGTTATTAAAAATTAATAAATAATATCTTAATTTATAAAATTGTTATAATATGATCAAAACCATAAAAAGTTAAATAAAAATGAATAAACTATTGAGAATTTGTTACATCATTTAAATTTTGTAAAGCATAAATCAAAGTAAATAATCGGCAATGTAAACATGATAGATGGCGGTCTGGTGTTTGCAATCACTAACATAATCATATAATCAAACAAAAATAAATAAATAAATGGAATTTTAGACAATAGTCCCCTATATGTAAGAAAAAAAACTAGAATGTAAAGTTGAATTATTCAATGAATTTTAAAAAAATGGTTTTCAATATGTTCGAATTTCAGAATAAACTTCCAAATTTGGAAATCTCCCTGACTACTTTATTTGGGCTAATAAGAGTAATGACGCGATTATTAATATTAACATAAATGTAAAATAAACGGAATGTTATTAAGCAAATGAAATAAACAGTTTGATCATTCAACTTTCCTTTCAAGACCAAAATCTTTTGTTAAGAAGAAATGACAACACATGAAATTGTAAATATTGTAAAAGGACAAAGTGAAGTTGGTGATGACAATGATGAAACAAATGAACCTAAGCCAATGATCACGAATATAGAAGCTATAAAAGTTCTGGAAACTGCATTTAAGTATGTACAGCAAAAACAAAAATTCTCAAGAACAAGTGCAAACAAGAATAGAAGATTATTATAATGTCAAAGTTTTACCAACTGTATTTTTATTATTATTATTATTATTATTTGCATTCATAAAATTTATTTTTTATTGTAACATGCATCACATGATTTAATCAAAAAATTCTATTTACGGATATCTCTCTGTTTAGCAGATAAATTTCCTGGAATAAACATATCCTTTATACCGAGACTCACTGTGTACTAATGTATCATCTTCTCACAACAAATTGTCGTGTATAAATTTTCTTGTAATATTTTTTTTCTAAACATCTATTAGGTTGAACCTGAACCACATACCCATGAGTTTGGTTCAAGTTCGGCTTAAAGTTCATGATCTCAAATGTTATATATGTGTTCAGATTCAAAAAAAAGTAGTTAAGTTTGTTCAAGTTGAGGATTCAGTTGAACTTGAACCAAACCAAACTGATCCATCAAGCAATTGTAATTATGAATATTGATGGTTGATAGTGACATTTTCACATTTTTTGGCAACATCTTTGCTAAAATTCATAAAAAAAATCTTATCTTTGGAGAATACCAACACTTGTTGTAGAATATCTAGCTCAGCTTCCTCGGTTCATCCTTCTCAAAGTCTTTAGATCACCATCTCGGAAAAAATTTTCCCGCTGTTCTTGATTATGTCACAAAGGCAGATAAATGACATTGAGTTTTACATGATCCTCCAAGAGATAAGGACAGGAATTTGTCTGTTAGAGGCAAACAAATGATCCAAGCGAAAATTAACCAAGAAACTGACTTTTGTAGTTTCTATGATACCGCACATATAATTGGTACTCGAATATTCTTTAATCACCTCCCTTTTGATGAAACATGTAATTATCCAATAGTTTCTGAATGCATAGACACACTGGAATTTGAAATGACCATTTAATTCAAAAATTTGACAAACTTACCTTAATGGATCGTGTTTACAAGAAGGTACACATGTGATGTTTCTTAATAATAAACTATTTGATGAAAACATATGAAATAGAACTATTGGAAAATTTGTGATAAAGAGAATGTTGAGGTGACCTCTTTCCTACCTTGACCAGCACAAACAAGGTTATTATTCAAAAAGAAACATCTTATTTCGAAATTTATGGTAAGGGAGCATCAAGAAAACAATTTTCTCTCAAGAATACATGTTCATAAAACTCAAGGATTGGCTCTGCCACATGTAACATTGAATGTTGATGAAAGTAAGGGCAGATCCTTAATTTTGATTATTCTCAATTAAAAATTTCTAGAAGAGGCCCCACAAACTTCATGGGTTAGTAACAAAAATTCCTGTTTGTTATATGACCCAGACCAAAATTAAATTTAATATACTACTTTTTTATATTTAGTAGAAGAAGAATTTAAATTATTTAATCAATATTATTTAAACAACTTGACCCTAAGATTTGCAATAATATTAAAAAAAAAGAATATGATTTGACCATAATTAAAAATTTTGAAACTGCCTATGAAATTAAATTTTACCAATCAATTTAATTGATTTAATTGACTGATTTTATTGTTTTTTTTTTAACATTGTTGTATATATACATGAAGTTTGCAATTAACATTAAGATGTGAAATTCAAATTAACCAATCAGAATTTCAGTGTTCAAACACCCCATTCAAAAATTTAATTATAAGGTTTCATAAAAGATTTACTATATATATACATTTATAGATCCGCAGATCACTCGTGACAAAAATATATTTTTATTGTGTCCCTTGGATTTTCATGATAGATTAATAATAGCCTTTCGGCCTTATAATTTTTCATATTATTAGTCAGCAATTGAATAAAAATTCACTATTATATTCATCAAAATATGGATCCTAAAAATTTCTTGCTCAATTTCATTACCTTTTAGTTTTTTTTTTTTATTTGACTGCACAGAAATTTTAGCAAGATTTTAAGTACTGATTTAATTTTCGTGAATGAATTAAATTGATTTTACTTGATAATTTGGGCTGGCATCAAACAAAATTTTTACTTAGTTCAATAACTTTTAACCAAATTTGTCACCCCTAACACCAAATTAATTGACATTAAATAAATAATTTGACCCTTTATAATTAGACAAAAAAATTTTAATTTAAGCCTGTATAGTTTGCGGGGACCTGTTAGAAGAGTATAAGCTATGAGTATTGATTAGAAAAACTGACAACTCTGTAAAAAAAAATGAATATTGGTTGAAACATCAAATCTAATTATTCCATATTAATATTAATACAATTATACAATAACAACGATATTGTAACAATTGGAAATATCTCAATAAAATTTAATTACATATATATAACAATAACAACTTTAATTTAATAACAACGAAATTGAAAACATTGCATTATAATAATTATAATAATAACAATTGAAAATTTCTTCATTAATAACAACGAAATCCGATTTTCAACTTATTGACATGCGCAAAACACCGTACTATAATAATAACAACTAAGAAGTTTCTATAAGAAACTTCTATTCGAATAAACGAACAATTCAAATAATAACGAACGAATAGGAATTTGTATTATAAATAGAAACTTTACCTTTCTCGGCAAGTTACTTGTTAATAATAAAGACTTTTCTGTTAATTGTTATGTAATGTACACTCCTGATGAAAGAAGGTTTAATAAATCGTAATTGTTATTAATACATAAACTAATTATTAATATTTAATTTGGTTGTTCATTAACCCGCCCAATAAATTATGTAAAAAGTGTTGCAGCAATCTTAAAAAAAAACTCCGACTTTCTAAAAAGAATTCCACCCTTTTTGTTTGGTTGCATTTTAATTTATATGATGACGAAGTATAATGACGTAGAAGATATCCCCACAAAAATCTAGAAATAAATGGATATACCATATGCGGAATCTTCAGCTAAAAGAAAGCAAATGAGGACATAAACAAAGAACAACCAAAAAACCAAGTAAATATTTACTCCGCCTCTATTTTTTAGAAATAACACAATCCATTTTTTAAAATGTCTAGAACATCCTTGTAAGGGGATCGATCACTCGCACTCTTCAAGCGGTCGTTGTAAATTTCAAAGACGTTGTACATCCAATCTGTTCAGGACAAAGACACAAAATACAAACAATGCACAGTCAAAACCGGACTATAAAGATTTCCTAAAGATAAAGAACTTGAACCTCCAATCCAAAGCGCTTGAAGGCTCCTGGTTGGCTAACAAAGCAGAAATATATCACGTGGTCTTTCCCTTTCAACACAAGCGAAGGTGCTTTCAAGTATATGCGGTAGTGTTTCCAAGCTGTAACTACATATCAAAACACCATCGACACCATCAAAGAACCTGTCATAAATAACATCCGAGATACACTCTACACACAATATCGCCTCGAGGAATGGGATTGGACAAATAAAAAAATCATTAGGGCAACTTCTCTCTTCTGCTGCATGGCAATATGTTACAAATTGTCGGAACCGACTTAAAAGATGGTAAAATATAAATTATTAAGATTCATCAACCTCAAAAACACATCGACTCTATCATAAATTATTTCATTACTAAACTTGAAAAATCGTGATCCCTCTTCCTTTCCTTCAAGGATTATTGATAAACTCTCTACAATAACTTCTTCACTTTATTACCACATACAATATATTTACTTGAAAGTGCAACAGACATTATTCCAAAATCAAGCTCTTGGTGATGCATCCGTAGAAGCATCTTGGTGGTCATATCTTCCAGGTCTCCGCAAAATCCTTTCCACCTTTACCAAGCATAACCGGGAACATGATCCTTGTCTCTTCACACTACTGCCTGAATACTTTTTACAACAAAAGTACACTTATATTACATGTACAAATCAACTGAAAAAATAGGATTAACAACCATTCAAAGATCCAGAGCTGAAAGAAAAACCTGGCGTAAAGTCACCACCCAAAATCGACAAACCGATAGTCTGCAGAAGATAATAAAGAGGATACTGATGAAGAAGGATCGAATATTGATTTAAATGGACGTAAATTATTTGGGCTGGATCCTGGAAGGATAGGTCCGTTTGTAACAGTGAGTTCCGAGTGAAAAAGTTGCGAATTGTTCCTAGAAGCCCTATAAAAAATTAGTATGGTTTTTCAGGGCAAATATGTATGGAAAAGTGCTCTTTTAATGTACAATTTCGTACATATTCCGTACATGATATACGGAAAATGTATGGAAAAACCATACTAATACTAATTTTCTAAAAAAAATTTTATAGGGAAGGAGTACTGGAACTTAGCAGAGTTTGCCCATGCTTGCAAAAAACGTGAACTGTGGTTTGAAAACAATAATATCTTCAGGCTGTTATTCAAGATGAGTTATACTTTGTTAATTTAATTTGCTATCAAACAAGAATAATATTTGAACATTATTGTTTACATACCTTTCACCTAATACTAATACAAAACTTACTAATGTCTATGAATATGGCACTTGCCTCACTTACGTTCTGTTTTGCCTTGATTTTTATGGTGAATGTTGCTGGCATTGTTTGCGATGGAAATCTTTTATTAATAAACAGGAGGCCTTTGATATCTGTGCAAAAGAATAACAAATAGTAATGGTAATGATACGATCGTTGCATTTGGCGATGGTAAATCAACATCACACAGGCATGTTCCAGGTAATTTCATCGAGAGCTTTCTAGACACTGCAAGGTGACGAGTTCTGTACTTCCTCAATCTGTTCTTTGTGTGTGTTGGGTAGCTTGATAAGCATCGAAAATTATGGTCTGTCAGAGTCTCTGTCTGACACATTGGAATCGAGATATTAATGCTGCCCGTAACATAAGGAACATTTTTTTGCACGCAAACACTTATGGAAAGAGACCTGATCCGTTTATAAAGGAGACTTACTGACCTTTCTGCTGCCATTTTAATGGTGGAAGGATATGGCGGCAGCAGCAACAATGATGACTTTCTATGAAGCCACAATTAGTTATAGGGAGGATTTGTATCTTTCTGATTTAGCGTAACAAGATTTACTTGTTAATATGAATACATGATTTATTAACAATAATGTACATATAATATAAATAGAAAATTTAAAGGCTTTTTTTTTTTTGGAATAGAACTTTCTTTTTAATTAAACTTTTACGATGCTAGCATTTGTTTATATTACATGATTTTTTTCTTTGCAAGTCCATACTTAATTAGTACTATAGTAGCCAAAAAAAACCATCCACTATTTTTACAGGAATGAATGATCGAAGACATCAATATCAGTGAAGCATTAAGGCTTTTGCTAAAAATTCATTGATCATCCTAGAGAAATTTTGTTAGTTGGTATTTCATTTTTCCTTTAGAGCTTGCACATTAATCTTAAATTCTTATGAACTTGATTATCTGATCAATCATTGATATGCAATAAAAAGAAACTAAAATTTGGTAAAATTCAATCCAGCATCACACAAACAGCCAATATTGTGAAAATAAGTTTTTTATCATGAAAATTTATTTTGCAAATCAAATTATTTATTTAAACGAAATAAACAATAAATAGATGTTATTGAACTTCGTAAAAAAAATGAACTAACTTATATCTAATAAAAAATCCAAAAGAATTAAATAATATTTGTATTAAAAGAACTAAAATTGTTAAATTTTGTTCATTCATTGGCCCTAATTTTATTAATAATAAATTAATTAATGTTAAATTATTGATTTCTATATAATCATTATCTATATTATCATTGTTGTCTATATTAGAAGATATTGAAAGAGTAGTAGTGGTGTTATTTGTTAGTTGATTAGTTATTTTAATTATTTTTAAATATGAAAATAGTTTTATTGTTAAAGATGTATGAAATGATAGTGGTTTTTGTATTCTAATTCGTGAAAATTCTAATTGTCTTGTTAATGGATTAAATCTATCACACAATAATCATAATAATATTGATTGATAAATAAATTTGATAATATATAATGATAATAATCTTATATATAATAGTTTATAAAAATATACTTACTTTGGCATACGATGTCTTGGACACTCTAATATTTTAAATAATTGTGGCAAAGAATATAAAAAATTTAATATTTGTGGTATAAAAAATAATAATAATGTTTTACTAAAATGTCCCAATATCCCCACTACTGCAAATGACATTCCTGCAAAATAACAAAAAGTATCTCCAACAAAAACTTTTGATGGGTACCTATAAACAATGTATTTTTCAATGTTAAAGATATTATAATATATAAATAGATACACATAAATTTGTATATAAAATCTTACCAATTATGAACCAATAAACCAATAGAAACTCCAATAAAAGGTAACATAAAATATAAAGAGAATAAATGAGCCTCAATACTTAATTGATTTAAATTCCCTTTGTCATTTATAAATAATAAATCATTGATCACAATTGATATAGCAATAATCAAAGATTGTCCTACTTCCACTCCATTTATACCTGCCAATATATTAATTGAATTGGTACAAAAAACTGACATCAAACTCATATATAAATAATAAAATACTCCTATGTAAAAGAATTTTTTTAGAATATTTAAATAATGTTATTTTTATTGCTATCATGATCATTATAATTATTAAATAATAATAATATTAATCATTCACTATAAAGAATAATATTACCTAAATCAACATATCGACCAAATAAAAATCTTAGAGGTATTGGCATGATAATATGAGTTTCACCAAAATTAACATAATAAACCATTAATAATGGTATAGATGCTATTCCTGGTAATAACAATTTATATCTCCATCTAATAGAAAATACATCATCTGCAAAGCCCAAGAAAATCATTGATTGTAATGACAACATTGCTGATAGAAATTCACCCAACTACTAATACATTTTCAATAACAACAAAATTAATTTCTACCTAGAGTTATATATTATATAAACAAATAGTGTGCATATAAATAAATATTACCTTGTGGTGAGGAAATGTTGGAACGAGAGAGAATTCCTCTGACCTTATAAAAGATTTACCTTTATCTTCTGAAAACCATTCCATGAATGGAAATGGAATAAATAAAAATAAACAAATTAAATAAACAGTTGCACATACAACTCCCATGCTTTCAGGTCTATAAATAATAATAATTGTATCTTTTTACGTGTTAATTATGTATAAATTCAAGCAATCATTGAAGAAAATATATTCTATATATGTATACATACGTACATTATAGGTTTATTAAGTTTATTTAAATCATTGCCAAATAAATTGGCCTTTATGAAGCTATCTTTTAATATCGGTACAAGACTCCATGTTATTGCACATCCAAGTAATGAGAACCCTATTGAAGCTGATATTGGATCATATACCGTATTGAAGATTATTACCAATGATAATACTATTAAACTTGTTAACGTTAAAGACGTTTTAGTTGTTATCATCTTTATTTTTTTTTAGAGAGAAAAGAAATTTATTTTCACCGATTTTATCTTATATACTTTATTTTTAAACGTGTTTAAAATCAATTTGTCCCGTAATGGTATTTTACCAAATTTGGGCTATATTGTGTCGATCAATATAATAAATTATTACATATTATGCGGTACAACACAATTAATTTATTTGTTCTCATTTTGAATACCAAATAAATGGACTTTACGTGGGCTAATATGATAGATCTTACTTACTTGTTGATCAGGATAAGGTAAATGAGCATTTTGGGCTAATCATAACTATAATGAGCAGTAGTATCAACACTGAAATACTGTGTTTTACCTTGGGAATAATTTTGAACAACCAGTTTTCTCTGCTCTTTAATCAATTTGGTGTTCTTATTATAACAGCTTCTTTATAATTTTGCTTTGGACAGATGTTCTTTAAACCTTTTCAGTAAATCTTTGGCTTCTTCCTCCTGATGAGCATTATAATGCAAGCCAGTCCTTGGGCTCATAATTTGAATCTCTGGTGTTGATTGATGTCATACTTTCTGAATACATTATGTTTCAATTTGTTATCTTCTTCCAGACCAGCCAGTAAATCTCTGTATACTCATTTATAACTCATTTCGGCTGGTAAAAATATAACTGATTAGGTTATTATTCTATAAATACTTCTTCCTAGGCTTGGCAATCATGAATGAACTTGGCATAATTTTCTAAAAAATTATTTACAACTGCTGCAACATTTTTGTCAATCATCATCTTAGTTTTTCATTGAGACATTCTCTTTAAATTGCCATGAACTCTTGCTAGAAGGCCATTGTTCATCAGGTCCGATTTCTGATATTTTCAAAGTAAGTCCTACCAATTCCTAGGTTTTTTTGACAAAGTGGTGTGTTGTGATATCAATGATAGAAAGTCCTTTTGTTAGGTCTAGTTTTCTTTTTTAAGGCATCTGTTAGTGCTTATTGATCCACCATCTACAGTTTTAAGCTGGGCTATTAAAAATATGTCTTTTTCAAATTTGGAAAGGATTCATATAATTCTGCAAATTCATTCTTGCTGAGCGACCACAATTGCAACTTTTCTCTAAAAATCAATTGCTTTTGATATCCAGCATAACCACTATAATTATTACTTTCATACATCTATAACCATATATATATTTATCACTTTTTTAAAATTGAAAGATTGATCCTGTAATGATGGATGGGGTGAATGGAATAAATTAAATTTGGATGAGTCTATAATAAAACATGGTTATTGAGTAACTTACAAAAAAAAAAACAAAGAAATTTGATTAATTGACTCCATGAAGAATAGTTATGGTCTAGATTTAAATTAACCTACCATCCATAATCAAAATAAGAAAAAGCAAACTAGTAACTCTATTTCATTAAACAATAAATAAATTTTTGCAATATTTTATTTTATCAAAAGATGATTAATAAAAAAAACAACAATTTTTACCAGTGAGCCTCCCTGCATACTGTTGATTGGAAACATACAATAACCAACTCTATGATATAAATCAAAAAAATTGATAAAATAACCAATAAAAATCAAACCCACCAGTGATAAAAAAATTCAAAAGAAATTGAAAGTCTATGGAAAGATCTTGAGCACTTTATTTGATAAAGAGACTGGGTTAAATATAATATATTATCTTCAAACAAGCAATACTGATTGTTTTGTTTAATTAATTTGGACTTCCCAATAATAGAATTTAAAATTAGTTTCTTTATAACAAGATTAATGAATAAAAAATGTTCAAGAATAAATGATAAATTAAAAAACAATTAACAAATTAAAAAATCATTAAAAAATAAATTGAAAGATCATGGCATCCAATGATGATGTAAGTTCTAAGCAAAATTTTTTATTAATCTATTGATTTTATATTTTTGTTAATTTAGATAGATGTTTTTGTTTTCTTAAAGAATGCATCATCATTTTTTCTTTAAAATTAACTTGAATTTAATTTTAACTTTTTTGTAACAGAATATAGCCATTGCCATATGGTATTTAATGATAATGAAAATTTTTATGATATTGATGATAATGGAAATATTAATAATATTATTGAAAATAATATTCATGGTGATAATGATATTGACAATAATGGAAATATTAATGATATTGAATAAATAATATTTATAGTGATGATGCATCTTATCAAATTTTTGATAATATGTTGTAGAAGAGGCAGGCATTTAACAAACTTTTCTGTTTGGTAATTTATTATTAAATTTTCATAAAATCTTACAACAGAATAATATAAATAATCAAAAGGGAAAGAATTGGAAGGAGATGTGCTAAATGACATTGAAAAATACTTAGTGACAACATTAAAGGATTATCAGATCCCTCCATCAAAAGATTAGCACATTATGGGGGAGTTATATGAAGAAACAAGTGACATGTTGAAAGTATTTCTTGAAAATGTAATTAAAGATGCATCAACCTATACAGAACATTCTAGGTGCAAACCTGTAATATCACTTGATGTTGGTTAGCTAACATCTTTATTATTATTATTGCCATATATGCACTCAAGAGATGAGGGATGACTATCTATGAATTCTAAAATTAATAATTATAATTAATTTTATCATCATCATTAATTTGCTTATCATATGCTATTATTAATTATTATAATATTAGTATGATTATATTTATAATCCTTTCTAATGAGTAAAGGTTTGGCCAACCTTTAATCATTAGTCAGGAACCCCTTTAACTTTACTGTGTTGCTTGGTGGGACGCCTCAAGTAGCATAGTTGTAAATATTTTCTTTTAATTTCTTTCTTTAGTCTAGGAGAACAGTCAGGGGGCACTTAGAGGTATTTTATTGGGTCTAGGAGAACAGTCAGGGGACACCTAGAGAGTATCAACTTTTGGTTGAGGGGAACAGTCGTGGGACACCTCAAGAGTATTTGGAAAACCTGGGTAGTATATATATATATATTATATGACTTTATATTATTTATACATATTTATTGGACATGTTGAGTCAGTGTAGCTGGAATTTACATGCTCACATTAGCAAACCAATAGTTTCGTGTTAACCAATTATCAATCTGATTGCAATTTTATTTCAAAGCATTCAATTAATAGTCTGTCAAGTGGTTTTTTTATTTTTAGTAAAGCAATTTTTTGTTAATTAATTTTTATTGTAAGTGGCTTTATAGTTATCAATTTTATTGGTTTTTGATTTTCTTTATATCTATTAATTTGGTGTAGTTAATACTACATTGTAATTAATTCTTGCTATTTGCCAAGGTGGTGTAGTTACTTGTAAAGACTAGTGCCGTAAATTATGATGATGGTAGTAATTGTATTTACAGCATACAAAAAGTGGTCACAATTACCTTTGCGACCACTTTTGCAACCATACTTTTTCCTTTTTTGGATTATGGCACTAGTCTTTAGTTACTTGTAAAGTTGCTTCTAAAGCTCCTCACGAGCTGGCTTGCAAGCCAAAAAACTTATTCAGCTTGCAAGCTGGCTTGTGAGCCTACTAAGTTATTTGGCTTGCGAGCTGGCTCATGTGGAGCCTTAGTTGCTTCATTAAAGTGTAATTTAATCTCCGACAAAGTTTTTTTAACTGATTCTCTTACTTTCAATAGCTTAGTGATGAAATCAACTTGATACAACTCTGTTTGCTTTTCAAAAAAATATTCAATTTCATCAAGTAAAATAAAGCTTCCAATTGGTGAATAAATATTGCTGCTTCTAAGATCGACCATTGCTTCTTGTGTATATTGATATATATACAGTGTTGAACCTATTCAAGTTAAAAGTCAATATTCATGTATACATATGAAATTAGATATCCTTATCAGCTAAATACTCACAATAAACTTGTATCAACATGATTGGAATTTTGAGCAAATTTTGAAGATTTTTGTAGAAATAGCCACTATCTATGTCATAAATTTTTTTTAGCATTCTAGCCTTTGCATCTGATCCAAATCTACATAGTTTGTTCTTGTCAGCATTAAATTTTTTTGTGTCAACAAGCTCAGGAGCTCCACTTATTTCACAAAATGCTAATTCATATGTCTCAAACTGAAGATAATATAAAACCCGAAAATCAGGCTTATGACCATATACTCTATCACTTGTAGTGGAGATCACTAAAGACTAGTGCCGTAATCCAAAAAAGGGAAAAGTATGGTTGCAAAAGTGGTCGCAAAGGTAATTGCAACCACTTTTTATATGCTGTAAATACAATTACTACCATCATCATAATTTACGGCACTAGTCTTTAGAGATCACCCTTTCCTTTGATGCTTTGCTCTCTTCTTCATTCCTGTGTATAAACAATTGCTTAACTAATTGTTAGTTTATTTGGTATCATTTATACAATGAAATTTTAATTACCAAGCTACTTGAACATCATTAAAATTTAACAGAACATCAAAAAATGAACCAATTTCATGTTCATAGGTACCCTCATTGTAATTTGATGCTGGTATATTTTTTACTTGGTTGAGATCCCATCTCAGATTTCTAGTAATTTATAATTATATTAAGCAATTAATAATATAGACTAATAATAATATGAAGATACCTACAACAAAAATTTTAGACGTTTTTCACATATATTATTACCTAATGATGGTGTAAAGGTAGCATAGATGGAATTTCTCTTAATGGAACTATAAAACTTTTTGATTAGTCTGGTTTTACTATTAATAGTCCAGTTGATATTATAATCTACATTCAATGACATTAATGGACAGTCATGTGAAAAATTCTCAATGGAATCTTTTTTAATATTTTGAAAGATTTCATTAAACACATCATAACCATCAATTTTCCACTCAACAATTTTCTAAAAAATGAAAAAATGTTAATATTTTTTAAATGGTGGAATTTTTATATATGTTACCAAAAATGAAAAATAATAGTTACATTTACAAACATTTATATGAGTACATCAGGGTTGACAAATGTGCAGTCCATTGATGGTCTATTGGTGGTCCATTGGGCCATTAGTGTAACACTTTGACCATATTTAGTATTTTATTAATTGCAATGGACCAGTCCAAAATCCATCTTTCTCAATGGACCAGTCAATTTGCCAACCCTGGAGTACATGTATTCTTCAGATTTCTTAACAAGTTTTTTCTCTTCTGCATATCATCTTCATCTTCTTTGCTACTATTGTTACTATCTTCATAACATTCGTAACTGCTGCTACTCTTTAGAGAATCAGTGTCTTGTGATTCATCATTGCTGTCATCATTGTCCTTGAAAATTATTTTGTCTAAAATTCTTAATACTTTTTTGTAACCATCAATCGTAACCCAATTGCTGTTAATAATACCTTTTTGGAACTAAAAACACACAATTAGAAAATTTTAACAAAATTAGAAGTTTTCTACTAAAAAAAGTCTGAAAACTTTCTATCTCTAAATTTAGTTAACAAATATTTGTTACTTTCTATTCATTTAACTAATTAATTATTAATTAGTTAAATGTTTGCAAAAAGTAAACTGAAAATAGTTGAGTAAAGTTTGTTATATTTGTATAATAGAGATATCTTTTTAATTTTACTTCCTCTAGCAAAAAATCTTTGCTAATGTCTTTATTTATTTAAGATTATACTTACCAGATTTGTTAATGGATATTTCATAGGTCTGAGTATTATTTATTTTGAAAACATATAGGGCAATTTTTTTTGCCTTGTTCTCTCTTCAAATGAATTATAATTAGTATTTGTAATAGAAATACTTGTATATTATACCATTTATGGGAAGATCTATATTCGTGAGTACTGTTACAAGGGAGATATTGACCTATCATATTTTAATATTAATTTTATTTCTCAGTTTTCTAAGCCGGGAACAAAATCTTTAATTTTCACACTACAGTTTAATAATAATATGAAAACAAAATAATTGAATAATAACATTTATGAATTTCATTCTTGACGATATGAGACATGTTTGAAATTGTGGTTTGATTGATTTTGTGATTAATGGTGTGATCAAATAATAATTTCCAATAATGATCTGATTGGTGGGAATGATGGTCAGAGTGCAGGAAAAAGGCAAGAGACTTGATTAATAATCACATTTCATTTTATCAATAATAATGGTGTGATTGAATTTCATTCTTCAATAGAAACGATTGGACGATCTAAGATTAGATTCACTAGATAAGATAAGGGAAAAGCAAATAAATAAATAATAATAAAGTACATGGTCGCGTTTCAACGAATTTTTTAAATTCGTAACGCGAATTTAATTATAATTCGTTGAAACTGTGATAATATTATGAACAAATATAGTTAATGCTCAAATATATTATTCGTAAAATTACTAATAGTGTTGACTGACACATTAAAATTGGTTTAGAAATGGCAAAATAATGATACATATGTAAACTCGATAAGTCGGCGGACCCCTATGACCGACTTATCGAGTTTCACGTGATTTTTAAATTTAAAATTTTTTTTAAAATATTTATTTATTTATCTTTATCTCAAACATTAAAATGTTGCGAAATTAACCTTTTTGTACATTTTGTACATATTTCTGAACATAATAAAATTTAATAGGAATCCAAATGTATTCTTCACACGATATAATCAATGATATAAGTGATGATATAAAAATTAGATAAAAAATATAGATGTATTGTTCGCAATTAGACAAGAATGTTCTTTAAATTATTAAATGATACAATTCAATGATGAGATAGTAAAATATTAATGCATTATTCATGATAAATAATCAAATAATTAAAATGAAAAAAGTTCTCTTTTTAAAATTACTCAAGAAAAAATGGCAAAGAAAGGATATGTGATTATGCATTATAACTGATCGAAGTAATAAAATATAAATGTAGTTCACAGGTGAGAATGATTTCTTATAAAAAATGAACGATAAAGATAGTTCTTTAGACCAAAACCGACTTATCAAGTGACTGACTTATCGAGTTTACATAACGAATTTTGGTTCACGTATAAAAAACATAAAATTCGTTGAAACGCGATAAGTAATTTTTGGTATAATAGTAACAAGTGTCCCAATAGACTCTTTGAAACGAATTTCCAAAAAAAAAAAATTTCAACGATCATACTATATTAATACTAAGTTTCGTCATACCTTACTCATGAGTGCCACGAGTACTCATGCAAGTCGCATATGAGTACTTGCAAGTAATCACTATACGTTAGTTGTAGTACAAATGTTCATTTTTGTTGCAGCATGCTCCCCATATCATCATAGCCTTATCGGTATGAACTCGTCGGTTAATCATCAGATCATAATTCTGAATCTGAAATTTTTAAAAAGTATTATTTTCAAATGGCTTCTTTGTTCTTTCTTTCAACAATTTTAAAAAATAATATTCCAAAGGTATTATATATGCTATGAATAATAATGATTATCCTGATTATAATAATAATTTTTTATTTTCAACAGTTTAATAACAATCTCGCATCAAAAAAAACTTTGAATATTATTACTGGTAGTAAGGTAACAATTGTTTCTTCATTTCCTTCCTCTTGTCTTTCATGCCTATTCGTCGATTCTTCAAGTGTTCATAGTGTTCATAATATTCATGTATTTCATAAATATCAAAATATTTAACGTTACACTAAAAAAATTTCAATAATATTTAAAACAAATCTAACACTTTTTTTTTTTCAAAAAAAAAAAGAATTCATTTACTCCATTTTCAAATTTTACTCAAAAAAAAATGTCTCAATACAGAACTCGGTCCGTTAACGTACCCAATACTTTAGAGCATCGTATTTATATTGGTTAGAATTTTATTCTTATTATTATATTTATTGATAATTTCAATTATAATTTTAATAATTATGTTATGTGATATTGTGATATTTATTAGAGGATATTAATAACGGTGTTGTAGTTTCACCTTTCCATGATATTCCTTTGTTTGCAAATGAAAATAAAACTCTCTTGAATTTCATTGTGGAAATCCCAAGATGGTCAAATGCAAAAATGGAGGTATAATATAATCTTAATATATATATATATTAATAAATTAATTAGTCAAAACTAATTTTTAATTTTATTTTTCAACTAAATAATCGATTAGATTTCTAAGGATGAACCTTTTAATCCAATAAAACAAGATGTTAAAAAAGGAAAACTTCGCTATGTTCGTAATTGTTTTCCACATCACGGTTACATCTGGAATTATGGGGCATTTCCTCAAGTAAGTTTAAATAGAAATGGTTTATAAATTAAAAATAATATATGTGTAAAGTTCTTTTTTTTTCAATCATTT
This sequence comes from Entrophospora candida, assembly GCA_910592215.1. Taxonomy (NCBI): domain Eukaryota; kingdom Fungi; phylum Glomeromycota; class Glomeromycetes; order Entrophosporales; family Entrophosporaceae; genus Entrophospora; species Entrophospora candida. The sequence goes on from CAJVPN010000034.1 coordinate 39,105, forward strand.
TATCATCAAAAGAAAAAAAATAATAACAAATATTATTTTAGACGTGGGAAGATCCATCTCAAACTCACCCTGAAACTAAGGCCAGAGGTGATAATGATCCATTAGATGTTTGTGAAATTGGCGAACAAGTTGGATATACCGGTCAAGTTAAACAAGTCAAAGTGCTTGGAATTATGGCACTTTTAGATGAGGGTATTTTAATTTTGTTAAATTTGTTATTATGAAATGTTTTCAGAAATAATTTTTTTTAAAAAAAACAATGAATTAAATAGGTGAAACTGATTGGAAAATTATCGTAATTGATGTTAATGATCCATTGGCTCCCAAGTTAAATGGTAACTTATAAATTATATTGGTGATAATCATAATAATTAATATATACAATATAAATGTATTTACATTTACGTATGCATATATATAATAATTAGATATCGAAGATGTTGAAAAACATTTGCCTGGATTACTTCGTGCCAGTAATGAATGGTTCCGTATTTATAAAATTCCTGATGGTAAACCAGAAAATCAATTTGCTTTTAGTGGTGAAGCTAAAAATAAGGTATTTATATATTTATATGCTCGTGTGTATTTTATAAGTCGACGATTTTTATTTTCCTTTTTCCTCACTTGCGTTTTTATATAAATTAATAAATATAGAAATATGCTACCGAAATCATTCATGAAACTCATGAGGCTTGGCGTAAATTAATTTCTGGTCAAACTCCAAATAGAACTGATAAATATAATATTAGCACGTAAGTATGATGTTATATTATCACGTGAAGTAATTAAACGAGGCGCAATAATGATATGATATTTATTTAATTTATTTTTTTAGTGCCAATATAGCAGTATTTGGAACTCCCGGTCATGTATCAGTTGATGATCCTTTATTCCAATCTATTCCTCGTGAATCACACACAGAACCTGCACCAGTTGATGCTTCGAGTAAGTCTTCCTTTTTCCTCAAATCAAATATATTTAATGATTAGTTTCGATATTCATATTCTAACTTCTTATTATTATTATTATTATTATTTAGTTCATAAATGGTTCTTTATATCTGGTACATCTAATCTATAATAATATAAACAATATAATAATATAATAATATAATAATATAATAATATAAATAATCGTCATAAATTTTAATAATTATTATTATTCATGACGTTCTTGTATTAAAAAAAAAAAAACAAGATTTAAAAGATTTAAAATATATTTATTCGCGAATAAATTTGTCTTTATAATTAATATTTTTTTTTTAATCAAAATAAATACAAGTAATTTAATTTATCAGTTATAAAAGATCAACTTATATATTCTTAGATGGCGACGATTCTTTCTGTTTGGTGTTTCAAAAGCTTTAATAATTTGTTAATTACTTTTTATATTTCTTAAGGAAATGAACAGGAAAGCAACGGAAAATCAACAAATGATGTCTGGTATTTTCAAGAGGGCGGACGGGTCATTAAACCTGACACAGAATTAATCGTCTTTTGTTAGAATGATTATTTGGTACATTGAAAAAAAAAGTGCAGACGCTATGAAAATGTAAAGATATCCAAGAATTATCAATGGAAATGATAAAGGTAAATGTATATATTTTCCTTTTTGCATTTTTTTTTTTATTCACCGGCCTTTTGTTTTAAAGAAGCAAATTAATTTTATTTTCATGAGAATAATGTAATCCATAGAGACATCAAACCTGATAACATCATGTTCATGGACTCTAAAAGTTAATGAAATTATATAAAGAGTGGTGGCGTCCTTTTCTTAACCCAGGCCAATAAAAATCTACGGCTTGCATTCTTTTTATTTAGAAAAAAGACGCGCGTAAATCAATTATCATTGATAATTAATTAATCGGATATTAATCAGGGTTGCTTGATTAAAGTATACTTTACATATGACTAATAATTTGTTCTCCATTAGGGCTGCCTGATGTTAATAAATCATTATTAATCATCATCACTTAATAATATATATTAAAATTTTATGAATAAAGTTTATTACAAAACAAAAAAAAAGAAAATTAATAAATTAATTAAAAAATAAATCGGCAAATATTCACATGAAAAAAAAAGAGAAGAAAAGTATATGTGAATGATGTATGGAATTGTTTGTGAGTCTGAGTGAATGAAATTAATAATAAATTTCAAAAGAAATAAAATCTATTTTATAAAAAAATTTTGAATTATAAATCGAGAAAAAAAAATAATTAATAAATATTTATTTTTTTAAATAAAATGTATCGTATAATTTTTCTTAACTTAAAATAACATTAATATCGTGACAAAAAAATTCATTCATTAATTAATTATATATATATATATTTAAATATATATAAGAAAAAAATTTTTTTTGAAATGTTCAAGTCTAAAATTTTCCAATTAAAACCTTTTTTTTCCAAATAAATAGTAAAAAATAATTTATATTACAGATTTTTCAGTCCTTTTTTTTTGCAATTTTTATTTTCTTTTAATTACTCCAACATTAAATTGTGGTGCAGGCTGTACTGTTTGTGGTGGTTTAACACGGAATTCAGTTGAAATAATTATATGGCTAATTTATTTTAAAAGAAAAAAATCCATTAATTAAATAAGTAAATCTGAAATCTTTGACAAATAATAATAATGATAAAAATAAACCTACTCGGATGGAAAATGCGCATTTGGGAATCCAACAATTTTTGATATATATTCTTCATCAACTCCACCTAATAGTTTTGTGACATTTAATGTATTTGTACTATACCAGATATAATCTATCACTCCGGTAAATGTGGGCGTGAAGTTGGTAAAGGGCAATTCCTCGATGTTAGAGTAAGCGGATTTAAGTGGATATTTATGAGACAGGCCATCTGATGTCAAAGAGCCGTATATATGATTACCGAAATCAGTGTGGTCTTGCCCTATACTACCTCTAGACAAAAATTCGTAAACACCAGAATCAGGAGTTGAATTAAAATCACCACAAATAATAGTTGATATTTTATGTGGTGATGGCCAATTTGAGTTGCTATTATACATATTAAACCATTTTTGACAAAGTTTGTCTAATTCATCCATTAGCATTGCAACTTGTACTAATTTTACATCCGCAAACAAAGGGTCCCAATGAATATGACAATTCCCCACAATAATGAGATCATGTGTTTCCTTATTTTCAAGTAATGTCACAATTGCAATATTATCTTTGGTTATGACACGATTGATCATATCTTCTGTTTTTTTGTCTGCTCTTTGTAATGCAACTTGATTAAATTCAATTAATTGTTTATCAATTAGTTGAAACCTAAATAAATAATATTATATATGAAATTAATAAATATTTTTTGAAAAACCCTTAATTTTTAAAATAACAACAACGTTAATAATAATTGGATACTTTGAAGCTTTAAAAAATGTCGCACATCCATCGACAGATTTTCTTTCTGAATCTGACATGGTTTTTGCGCGAGACTTTGGCCAATATACGCTGTCATAACCTCCAAGTTTAAAAAACGAATCTCTAAAATACTCTTCATATTGTGATGTATCAACTTCCTGTAAATTTTATCATTTATTAATACTTTATATCTATTTATTTTAGACAAGGCCATATTCTCACCACCTTAAAATTTTATTGATAATGTTTATGATGATAATAATATGTGATATACCTGAAAGCATATAATGTCTGAATCATAAGTCATAACCTCTTGAATTATTAATTCTTTTCGATAATCCCAGTCAAGTGCCCATGAAGGTGTATATCCATATGTTTGTGTAGTAGCATACTTCCTTGCTAAAATATTATAACAGATAAGCGTGAAGATGTCACCTAATTATTGAAATCGATAAAAAAACACAAAAAAAAAAATATTGTTGTTGTTATTATTGTTAAAATTAATATCATGTGAAAAATAAGTCTAATATAAAAATTCAATTTGTGTCGCGTTAGCACATACCACGATCTCTTCCAGTATTTTCGCTTTCAATCCTTATCCATTCACGCTTCATTGGTCGTGGTGGCACTATCATTAAAAACAAGCAATTAATAATTAATGATCAATGATCGATCGATCAGTAATTAATGCGTATATACCTTGACAGTTATCTCTCAAAAACGATATCACAGAAGATGTTCCTTCCTTCTGTAATAAGTTTTTGATAGTATCGTTAATTGGATTACCCTCTAATCCAAGGATTTCTAACTGATAAAGTGTTCCCAATTCAAACGGTAATGTGACAATCATATTATCAAACAACAATAAATTTTTGAGGCTTGTCAGCATTCCTAATTCAGGTGGTAAAATAGCCAATTTGTTACCAGAAATATCCAATAGAATAAGATTTTTTAATTTACCAATCTCTGGAGATATATGTGTTAAATCGTTATAACCTATGTACAATGTGGTCAGAAAATTATACTGAAAAAGCTCTCTACTAATATTTTTAAGCCTCACGCCACCTAAATCAATTGTTGTCCACTGTTGAAAAGGCTGATCACTTTTATTGTTATGATTAATATTAGTAGTGGTAGTAATAATAGTAGTATTAGTATCACCATTTATGTCTCTTTTTGTCAGAAATCCATTTATTGGTGGTTTATTTGGATTATTTGGATCTGTTATTGCTATTGCAGAACTTCCTATATTATTATTGTTCCTAGCAGCCACCGCAGCTTTCCTTGCATGATGATGAGGCGAAGACGACCTTCGTGATAGTTGAGCGTAGTTAAGCTGTTGTTGCCAATGGGCTGAGGTTATGCTTAGAGGATTAAGAACACTTGTAGAAAGTGGAATGTTCATTTGTGGCATAAAAGCTAAAGTAGATTGTGAAGATAGAGACTGTCCTGGTTGAACTGTATGTTGATTGTATAAAGGGGGTGGTGGACCAAAAACATGATTTAAAGGTTGTTGTATTTTTGGCGGTAATTTTGGTTGAAAGCTGAATAGCTGTGAATTGTTATAAACTTGTTGGACGCCATGGTTCAGTGAATAGCCTGGATTTGGTGGTGTTTGACCTGTGGATATTGTTGGTGAAGGTGAGCGGGTAGGTGAATGAGATGGAGAAACCGATCCGTTATTAGAAGTGTGTGGTGGTTGTTGATAAATTAATTGATGAGTAGTAGTAGTAAAAGGGTTCATTTTTTTTCAATGTGTCTTTTCCTAATGAAATCAATGAGACAAATGATGTTAAAATTGTACAACTTGAAATTGATTGGATGTGTGTGTTTTAATAAAGTTTGAAAACGCATTTAGAAGGAAAAAAAAATGCTAATAACAGATGCTAGATTATAAATACTGCAATAAAGTGATTTAATTAGTTATAGCAGTTAATTGATGACGATGAATCACAAGTGAATGAATCTAAATGTGGGCATGCTTTTACATTAACAGTTTTTAATTTTCTGCTTTGCAGAGAATAAATACAATTTTGGAATTTCTGTCTGACCTATTTCACTTTAATGAAGAATTTTGCGAAATAAAATCTTCAAATCCTTGCTTACCTTTTACTCCAATAAGTTCTTTCAACTCACGACAACGAACGAATTGCAAAGCCAATTTTTAAAAGCAAAACTCTGTATAAAATTGCGAAGCTTGCACGAAACTTTATATATATGTTATACATTAAGGCTATTTAATCGTGTAATTTCAAGTTGAGTTTGTTAATAAAGAAAGTTAACCTAAACAGATAGTTTGAAGTCATATACATGTTGCAAGTTCCGTAGGTAAAGTTACGAATTCTACCCATGTGCAATATGGTTTTGTCACATCAAGGAAAACAAAACAAGCAGGCTTTAAGCTGTACTTTAGGAATGCAAAGGTGTACTAATGATGTGTCATTATTATATAATAATGGAAATGAGTACACAGAACATTGTTATCTTTCAGTTATAGATTCTACACACATACAAACAATTGCAGCAACAAATACTTTTTACGTTATCTATAAGGTAATGCTTGTTTCATATATTTGCAAGGTAATGTAATATAATCTATTGACTAAAATTTTTTTCTAACAGGGGCTTTGCAAAAATACGTTCAATAAAATATTCAAGATAGGTGAATTCTTACTTATCCAATAACTGGGGACAAAGTTAAATTGGGTAAATACTATTTAATTTATGGCTAGGGATTGAGGAGGCTGTTCACTCACTCATTCGTCCAAGCTCAACATCAAGTGAAGATCCTGTAGAAGCTTGGGCCATATTATAAAATAGAGAAGTATTATTTTATTTTATTGTTGTTCAATGAATGGCCATACTTTATAATTATCTTTCCTAGTCAGGATCTTATACCTCAAAATATATGTTTTGGTGACAATTATGTATAACATTTGAATGATAAACCAGTTATCTCCCCAAAGAATATGGACTCAATTAATTACCAACAAGTCAACATTTACTTGTGGCGTATTTGTTTTTGTCTTGCTGGAGATGTATTTGACAAATGTTAGTAATAAGTAATCAATATATTTAAGGTTTATCATCACTTTCTTTTTATATCATACTTTGTATTATTTTTTGAGTATTTTCATTAAAAAAACCTTAAAATAGAAATGTATTGACGTATTGATGATAAATGCACATGTATATAATTTTTTACAAGAATTAACGTTTAGATCGAAAATAAATTATTTATTATACAAAAAAAATCATCAAAAAAATTCCAGGTCAAACAAATTACAACTATCTTATTGATCCAAAAGATAACCACAGGAAATTCAGTTCAAGAATTTGAGGATGGGAACGGTATAGTCAGTTATCCAGAAGTTACGGATATGATGTTTTATATCAATATAGTAAATTGTATTTGAACGATGAGAATATTCTTAAAATATAGTTATATTTGTATGCAATATAATTAGCCGCAGGTATCGGTGTTGATGTTAATGTTTCAAAACGCTTTTGTTCTTACACGTAAGACACGAGGCCTAATAAAGTTTCAAGCAATAATTTTTGTGTGTGTCTAGTTCAAAGTTGGACCATGATTCATAATGATTATGATTGTTACGTGTCAGAGTTTGAATATTGGTTAAGTCGTGGTCATGTGATCATCATTTGATGTTTCTATCAAGCAAGATTCCTAACAATACAGAAGGTAAGATTGTATGGAACGTAACAGTTTTTCGATCTAATTAAGTTTATTAACGACCAGCATTATCATTCAGGTGTCGAATCAGCCGAACGAATACTAATGAAATGCCTCCACCGGAACTACAGAAGATATACAATAGTTTGAACTTGGAGGAGCGGAAGATTTATAATCTATTGAATAACAATGGTAAAACCAAATATTTGAATGCAATCATTAAAAGGGCCAAGTATGAACGTAAGAAAGGGGATGCGTTTGCTTAGAAGACATATTTGCCATCAAGACTTTTTCACTAAAATTGCGTTAGTTCATTTGACATTTTTCCTTCCATCAAAATAGAATTCTACACCAATTTAATTATTGATGCACTCGTTTTGTTTGTCGACATTAGAATTGATGTAGCTAGTAAAGTATTTAAAGATGATACAATTAAAACATCATATTAATTTGAATTGTGTGGCTATGGAACCCAAGCTGTTGCTGTGCTAATGTCATTATTAAGAGGAAATTATTTTAATAAGATTATTATTACAGTACGTTTGCTTTACTTACAACATACCGTGATTGTGTCCCGGATAAATATTGGAGCGTTTTCAGTAAATTTGTTGAATCATATTCATATGAAGATATAGCAATTAATATTTTATTATAAAGAACACAATATTAACGATTGCTGAGCACATAATTTTCAGCCAAATGCAACGCATCCTCTCTCGGTCTAGTTAATATTCTTAATTCTCTCACTCTATAATATTCAATGAATGCGATTCCAAATGTAAATTTCAGTTAAGTCAGTTTTCTAGTTATCTTTCATCCGTACACGAAAGAATTGTTTTTAAATGATTATTAAATTATAATAATGATTTTCTTATTCAATATATTAGATTTCAGTAAATCACTAGATTTATTTGAAGACTTTTTAAAATGACATTTGTAATTTTATAGGTAAAAAAGAATGAGGGTTTTATTGAGATAAGAAGTTTATAAATTAAAAAAAAACCACAACCGGAAGAATATCAAGAAATGCTCATACATATCCAGATGAAAAATTACAAGATTTAAAACATCACTCAACCCAACAACCAGTGTTCCTTCCTGCTGTTGAAGAAATCATCAAAGTCATCTATGACTCTTTTGCTTCTTTGTCTGAAAATAATTCCAATACTAATAATGATTTACTATTAGGTCCTGGAGAATCAAAAAAAGAAGAACCACTATTCTCAAAGAAAAGGCTATAATACTTGTTCCTCTTGTCTCAATTGATGATAAATCAACAGGCACGCAAATAGACGAAATAAAGAATTATTATCATAGGAATAAAGAAATAAAGGAAAAGTAAACAAAATATTTTTATATTTAATAAAAATACTTTGGTTCCAAGTAAACTTTTGTGGATAATTAAATTTCTATCTAACACGTATTTCAAAACTTCTTAATGATGTTATATAATGAGTTTGACATGGTAAAAAATATATCATTAGAATCCTGGATTATATAATGCACATATGGGATAGTTACTGTGCCGAAAGTAGTAGATTCCAAGTAGCACCGCAGGCAATTGCATGATCTAAAGTAAGCGAACATGTTCGCTTTTTCATTAGAAACATTAGACAAGTCCAGTTACTAGGCTAGTTAAGTGATATAATATCAGTGCTGGTTAAATTACACCATAATTACGCATTTTTATCAAACAAATACCTATGATTGATTCTAAAAAAAAGTTAATTCTGAGATATCCTGGTGCTAAAATATTCATGATACGATCAAATCCGAAAATGTCTTTTTGAAAAAATATTCTTCTCCTCTTTCCCCACAAATCTCGATTTACGAAAGCTCAATTCTTGACCAAATCGATTAATCCCTAACAAATAAATAAATAGAAAATAGAAAACTAAAAAAGTTAGTACGTAAAGCAATTATTTTTTCTTTTTAACAATCTCCCCCTTGATTGCTTATTTTTATTCACGTGATATTGAAACTAATCACCAATAAAATTGAAGTATTTTAAAATTACTGTGTTTATTTACAATTTTTTCTTTGAAGCATCTTTTTTTTTCTTCAATATAAAAAATTCATAATAACTATTAATATTATAGTCATAATATTAATATTATATAAATATAACTTAAAGAGGTAAAAGTTTATGTTTTTATTTGTTTGCTTTGGTAATATAATATACTTCAATCAATATCATTGAAATTTATTATTTGCTCTTTTTTTTATCACAAAATCATAGTGTTCAATACACAAATTCTTTGAAGATATTTAAGCAAATTAGATATCTTGGATTTAATTAAATTATTTAATTAAATATATGTATAAGAAAAAAATGACAAATAAATCTACAGAAGAATTAGAAAATGAATTTGTTGATGAAATTATAAATTATAATGGCGAAGTAGAACCTAATGCTGCTGATGGTGACACTGAACAAAATGGGACAAATTCATCAGATCAAAGAAAAGATAATTCCTTAACTTCAGGAGATAATAAAGTAGAAAATAAAGAGCATGAAGAACCTTCTGAAATTGAAGGTACTGAAGTGATTAAAGAGGAAGAGGAGGAAGAGGAGGAAGAGGAAGAGGAGGAAGAGGAGGATGAAGAAGAATATGAAGTTGAGGAAGTTATTAGTCATAAAAAATATAAAGTATCTGATCTTTTTTTAAAAAATTGAAATGATATTTTTTTAAAAAATAATCTCAAGTTAATAATTTTATAAAATCTTATAATTTTAGGGCAAAACAAAGTATCTTATCAAATGGAAAGGTATTACTTATTAATAATAATATAATTATTTTAATAGAAAAAAGAAGACTATAATATCTTGATTTTTATATAATATGTATATATTAATTTAAATATCTTTATATGTTATAGGTTATTCTGAAGATGAGGCAACTTGGGAAAACGAAGACAATGTGTAACTATTATTCAAAAATAATTAAAATAATTAAGTTAAAGCTTTGTTATCATGCAATGAATCTCATAGTAAAACCTATTCAAACATATTTATATATACACATACATACATTAAAGCTTTGCTGAAGCTCTTGTAAAAGAATATTGGGATAAACTCCAAGATCCATCAAAGGCTTCTAAAAGTGCACAAAGTTCAGCAAGTTCTAAAACTACAGCAGCAGCCACAAGTTCTAAGAGTACAGTAGCAGCTGCAAGCTCCAAGAGTTCAACAGTCACAGCCCCAAAAGGTAAAAAAAGACTATCCACATCATCTCCTTCTGCTAAACAGGAAACTAAAAGCCAACGAAGTCCCAAAAAAGCAAAAACAACTAAAACTATAATAAAAGAGAGTCTTGATGATGATGATTCTGAATGCTGGGAGGAAGAAATTGTTGCAGTTGAAACCGTCACTCGTGATGAAAAAACTGGAGAATTATTGGTTTATTTAAGATGGTAAATTAATAATAATATTAATGACTATTGTTGATCTATGATATATGATATCATAGTTGGTATTAAGAATAATATAATCTACTTTAAATATTAATATTAATTAGGGCTGATGGTAGAACTTCAAGAAATCCAGCTAAAGAAGCAAATATGAAATGTCCTCAAAAGGTAAAATTGATTATTTATAAAGATTTAAGAAATATTAAATGAATAATATGAATAATGAAACTTTAATAAAATTTCTTCCATGTAGATGATTAAATTTTATGAACAACGTTTGACCTTTGCTCCCCCTTCCATTCACAGAAGTTAAATAACAACAACCATAATAATTATAATTTAAATTATAATTAACTATATTAAAAAAGGGTCTTTGATTTGAACATTTTAAAATCATATGAAATTATGGAGTAGTCGTATCTTTCTCTCACACATTCTATTGTAATTATTATTGTTGCTGATTCTTAACAACAAAAATTATTACTATTATTATGATGTTGTTATCATTTCTTCATTTTATTCTTCGAATTAGATTTAATCATTCTTCTTAGGGGTGAATATTATATAATCAGTCTAGAATTATACTATTATATATATATATTTTCTTTTTTTTTTTTTCTTCATTCATTCATTATCGTGCACTTTCGTTTTTATTTTCTTATTTTTTATTTTTATTTTTTTTAAATATTAACTACTCCATATTACTTAATTAATGAATAAAGTTATAAGCAAAAAATTAATTAAATTAGCAAGTTGAATTTAGAAATGAGATGTCATAAAAATGCCATGTCAAATTTTAAATAATTAAAAAAAAACACCTTGAATAGCTAGAATATCATAATAAAACTACATCACATAAAATTTCTTTACATCAATCTTCTGGTAAAAAGAACTAACCCATTTTGTTCAATTGTAAATCATATAATGATATTGATATAAAGATCGATTGATGAGTAACCAAAATTACCAAAGCACCAAAATTTTTTTTTTATTTCTGTTGATACCAAATTTGAAATCATACATGCAATAATAATGATGATGATGTGATATATTGAACAAAAAAACAATGTATATGTAAATATATGTATAATATATAATAAAATATGTAAATATATAATGTCCAACCAATTAGATAATAATAATAACAATAATAAATATATAATTGATTGAAAAAAATTAACAATAATTGTTCATTTGATAATAAATTTCATAAATTTGAAACTACAACTGCACAGGATTACCAAGGCTTGGAAATGCTCTTTGATCATCAATATTAACGTATTTATTACGGCTGCCACCGCCATCTCCACCACGACGACGATTATTATGATCATCATAACTTCTCTCGCCGCCACCGCCGCCTCGACGATTATCATAACTTCTGTCGCCGCCACCACCACCACCACCACCACCTCGACGATTATCACGATTATCATAATTTCTTTCGCCGCCGCCACCACCACCACCACCACCACCACCACCACCTCTTCCACCACCACGACCGCGACCACCTCCTCCGCGTTGAAAACCTCCAGGTTTATCAAAAGTTGGTTTAATTTCCAAATAATTTTTTGACTTTTTATTCTTACTCTTGGTTTTAAAAGATTGTTCCTATTATTATTAATTATTTTTTTAAAGAATAAATAACCGGGTTAAAAATTATTTTGATCATATAAAATCATACATATAAAAAATATTTCCACCTTTCCAGAGAATAAAATATCCTCTTCTTCTTTCTTTTCAAGAGGTACAGCATCTTTCCATTGACTATCGTCAACACCTTCGTTTGGTTTTCTTGCTTCAGGAAGTGAAATGTCAAGAGTCTTTTGAGCTTTTTCAGATAAATATTCTTCTAGTGTTTTAACGATTTCTTCAGGTTCGATAGGTTTGGCGGCAGCCTCGTCGTCACCGATATTTTCACCTTTCGCATCATCAGCTTCAGTACTTTCTTTAATTTCCCACGGTTGATCTTCTACTTTACCTGAGCCACTTTCACCATTTGCTCCCCAATTATTTGTTTGTTCTTGGGATTCAGCGTTACTATCATCAGCAGTAATGCCATTATTACTAGATTCCCAATTAGAATTGTTATTGACATTATTATCGATTTGGACATTGTTATTTGTTTTATTTTTATCTTCCCAATCAGCATTATTGGACCCCCAGCCTTGATTTTCTTTTTTTTCACTATCACTATATAATTAAATATTCATGATGATGTTGGTTAGATATATAAGCATACGAAATATATAGATTGAAATATATTTATATTGCATACTATCTTCCAGAAGCACTATGTCTATCATATTCACGACCACCTCTTCCTCCTCCATCACGACGACCACCTCTGCCCCTTTCACCAGGGCGGGCACCACGCGAACTTCTTGATGGGTAATCTCTGTTACTATTATAATTATAATTATTGGTATCATTTTCTTCATGACGACCAGGAAGAAGACGAGGTCCTACATTAAGATCACGAGGCCCTTTTTTTAATGAAGTTTTTTTTAATAGTAATAAATATAACAAATTTTTTTATATATATTGAATTCATTTATTCCATAAATCAAATATCAATATATATTAATTATATACATGCACAAGTATTTACCCGATCTATTATCATCATTTCCTCTAGGAGCACTATTTTTAAAACCTCCACGTTGAGGATAATCATGTTTAATTCTTGCTTCTTTTTTACTTGCACGAGACCTGTCAACCTGTTTTTGAACTAACACAGTTTCATTTTGAGGGGTTGTCGCAGTTTCACTGGTTTTTTCAACTCTCTCGAGATCTTCGTCATCACCAAGAAGAGCAAAAATATTCCGACTTGCTAGACTTGCCATAACTATAATTTGATGGATAGGTGGATGGATACACAAGGTGACAATCTTAAACTTGGATTGTCGCGCCTTGAATCCTTTCAAAAAATTTAATTCTTTTTTTTTTGTTAAAAAAAAAAGTAATTATTTGCCAATTTTTTTTTTACACAAAAAAAAATCTCAAGATTTGAATCACTAATTTGTCACGCACATCAATTTGTCACACATTATTATAAATATATTTTTACGTAATGTAAGATTAAAAATGTTTTGAATTTTCAAAAAGTTCTCATCAAAACGAACCTATTTACCATCATCATTATAATGACAATTCAAAAAATTTTTTTATTTATAAGGCTTTATTGAAGACACTTGCTCTTAATTAATGATAACAAAAATCACCCATATGTTTGGAAAACAACTGTATAACTTTCTCGGAAGATACAATTTAGGGAGCCACCACTTTGAAAGATATAGTAAATTAAATTTAAATTGTTCCAAATTTTCCAATTCCAATATTCTATATATACGTCATGTAACATCCATCCATTTATAATTTTACTAGCATATCTACGCCTTATTTTATAAACCTTTAATAGAAAGATCAGGAAATAGTCTTTTTTTTTTTTTTTGTATAACCGTAGTTTCACTAACTTGATTCGGTTTAGTTGAATTCAAAGTCATATGCTATACTGTCTGTCGTAATTTTTTCCCTGATCAACTTTGAAATTATTATTATATGCTGGCTGTCAAAAAAAGATCCATGTAATTAATTGGATAATTGGAAGAATCCAAGACGATTAATATTCTGATTTAAAAGATACAGACATGATATCGATCAAATCAAAGTTGTCATATTTTAACGATAAAAGTATTTTTAATAATATAAACAAAAAAGGCATAAAGAAATGCTGAAAATTAACAGTTGAAGGGCGCGTTTTGGCTGAAAAACAATGTTGAAGTTTTAAAAATTGTAACTTGACACAACAGACAAGGAAATTGAAAAAATTATAGCCTCTTGTTTTATGGAATCATTGACTGTCACGGAACTATCGGGTTTAAACACCCCCGTATATTAATGAAAGTTCAACTTTATCTATTGACCAATCAATCGACCAATAATACTTGTATGTGGATGGTAGCGCACTTGGAATTCCTAAAATATAAACTTCGATTTTGGCAGCCTGCGGCCCGATGGACTTTTTTTTCAAAATTCCAAATGCTACAAAATTTATCAAGACTTAGAACCAGATGAAATAGTGGCATATGATTGTTTGTTTCATTTATTGCTAATTTCTAAAGTTTATCAGCAACATCAACAACTCTACTATCTACACCACCACATTTATCAAACCAAACTGACACAATGAATTTGTAACATTGATTCCAGATGATAATTTTCTCTTGATGCTTCACCTATTGGTCATGTTTTAGAATTTACAAACACAAGAAAACCAAAAGGTGATTTATGTTACAATTTGGGAATTATTAATACTAATACTAATGAAAATGAAGACGGAAATATTAACGGTACTACCATTACATTATGACGGGCCTTTCTATAACGAATACCAAGTAAAAATACATATAGGACTAGAGAGAATGAATTATAATTAATTGTATTAACAGAATTTTCTGGAAAACTTGATTTGAATTAATAATATTAAATGTAAAATCATAATGGATTAAAAAAATAAAGTAGAAATAATAAATAAATCTTTACTAATATTAATATATACTATATATATATGTATATATATATATATATATCAATCTAGATTATTTTTAAATTGACATCTCGTTCAAGTTTTCCTTCCTTCCTTCTTTCTTTTTTTCAATAACACTTAAAAGATATTTTATCATATATTTATTATCATCGCATCTATAAATTGTTTGTTAAAATAACAATCAGTTTTTCAATAATTGTTATCAATAAAGAAACAAATATATATATATACATATATAACTTACACTTTTGCTAAATCTTCTTGAAATGTTCCAACTGATTTTTGCAATAGTCTTAAAATACTAGAGTATTCATTGGAATGTTGTCTCAAATATTTTCCATGAATAGTTAATATTTTAGTGACCCAACGTAAATGAAATTCTATATGAGGTGATTCTTCCATATGGGTAGCAATAAATTTAATCAATTTGTCAATATATTTTTCTGATAAATCTTTAACAATAAATTCAATGCTATCAGGTGGGACACTCTCATAAACTTGATGAATTATGTACAACTCATTCAATCGAAAAGCCATCACAAGCGCCTTCAAATACTCTTTTGATTTTAATGTTTCCAATACTGAAAAAGGTGTAATATCTATTTCAAGATCAAATGGATCAAACAATAATGTTTCATCTAATGAATATATCAGTAGACCTTCAGTCGTTGCTGCTGCCCATGTTCTACCTGTTGGTGAAAATTTTATGGATTTGGAACGAATCTCAGGTAGAGTTTTTCGAGCTGATAAGTCACCTTTTTGGGTACCTGGTAAACTCACATCTAACCTATCCTCCAAATCACTTAAATTGCCTGTCTCGTCAATCAAATTTAAAGGTCCTGCCTCTGTCATATTTTTGCTGTTAAGAAATTCTTGTATACCATCTAATGATAAATTGTGTGAAATCTGAAATTTTCGTAATAACAGTTGGCCCTTTACATCGTATAAACAAATATATTTACTATTTCCACCTGCAATAATGCATGATCCATCTGCTGTATAACACATACTATTAAAAGATTTCCCTGAAGAAGAGTTTGCTGCTGTGACCCGATCTTCAGCTTTTCTACCCCCCGAAATATCCTTACGACCTTCTATAGTTCCTGTTGGATTTCCATTCTCTACATCCCAGAAAGTAATCTGTCCATCCAATGTAGAAACTGCCAATTGTTTCCCGTCTGGACTAAATGCTATTGCTAACACATCTGAACTATTTTTAAAAGTTTCCACATTTTTACTACGTCCAAACACATCCCAGACCTTTACACTGGCATCCCACGAACCAGAAGCTAATGTTACACCAGATGGATTGAATGTCAAACTACTTATAGGTCCTTCATGACCTGCCAAAATATCCAACAATTTACCAGTTTGAACTGACCATACAAAAATTTCAAACGAATCCATAGATCCTGCACAAACAATTTCTCCGCTTGGATCAACTGTCAAAGCAGTAAATTGAACAGGAGATGGTGTGGTAAAAGTTCTAAAATTCCTATATCGAATCAAATCATACGCTCGAACCGTCCCATCCAATGATGCTGAAAACAAAATTTGACCATTTTTTGCAAATTCAACTACGCTTACTCCAGAAGTATGATCAGAAAATGTCACATAACAAAATCCTGATGTTGTATTCCACACTTTAACTTTACCATCATCACCGCCAGTTACTATATTTTGTCCATCGGACGAGTATGATAATGTATTCATATCATAGAAATGTCCTTGTTGTTTTAACACATATGACTCAGATTGCCATTCCCATACTAAAAGTTGGCCCAATTTCGAAGATCCAAATGCCAACCATTCACAGGTTGGATTGATTGCAATGGAATTTATTTTTTTTTGAGAGATGCTTAGTGTATGAATATTGTTAAAATCCGGCATTTCCCAAATTCCAAAAATTCCTGATAAAAACCCAACAACCAATAAACTTGATTTTTTATGATAAGCAGAACATGCAACTTTTGTATTGGATTGATTGAAATAATGACGTGATGAGATCATCCATCTTTTCTTTTGATCATCTGCATCTGCATCCACATCCATTTCATCGTCTTCTCCTTCACCATCTGCTTTTTTTATTGATGAAGTATACTTCCAAATGAAAAGTGAACCGTCTCTACTAACTGTATATATCTATTAACATAATTCAGTTTCAAAATAATCAATTTGTATATATAAAACTTTTATCAGTTATTATTATTATTATTATTAGCAATATTTTTTTTTAATATATAATTAAATTAACTTACCAAATCCTGATTTTCAGAAAAATATGCACCAATAACATAATCTCTATGACCAGTCAATGTGATGGGAATAAAGTCTTCAATAGGATTTAAAGAATAAATTTTTGCAGTCATGTCTTTTGAAGCCGATAAGAAAAAGCTTTTCAAAGAATCAATTCCTTTTATTATTACATATCATTTTCATTATTTTTTATACAAAACTCTTGTCTGAGGTTTTTCCATAGCATATTTATATTATATACAGAATGTAAATTTTTCATACCAACTATCATTAGACCAAGTTATTGAAGTAACATCATCATAATGTCCTGTATATTTCCTGTGCATTATAAAGGGTGCGTATTCGCGATTAAATCCTGGTGATTTCCATACTTGAATATGTTTACCATGTGTTATTGCAAAATATCTAATTAAAATAATAATAATAAATAATTAGAAAAATTTTTCATAGAAATTGTATATATAAATTATCTTTTGTGTAAAGTTAAAAAAAAGAGGGTATTACTTTCCATCCGGGGTAAATTGCACATCTTCAACTCTTTCTTTGAAATTGAATTGATTTAAAACAATTCGTCTTTGAAAATTTACTAATAATACTCTACCATCTTATGGTATAGAAAAAAAATATTTAATCAATCGATCAAAAGAAATTCTTTTAAAATTTATTAATAACGATTCTTTTACCTTCATCAATAGAAAGTAATAAGGTAGCTTGTGGAGATAAAGCAATTCGATAAATGTTTTTTAAATTTTCAAATGGAAATGTAAATGATTTATTACTACAGCATTAATATTAATATGATATTTAATGGAAAAGATCATTTAAATTAATATTATACAGGTAGGAATTCTGACCGCTCAAATAATAAAACAACAACTTACTTTACAAGATCAAACAACGAAACTCTATTACCAACTGGGCTTAATAAAGAATTTCCATCTGGTGTAAAACACAAGTTTCCTTGAGTATACACTGTTCCGCACAAATTGGAAAACTATTAATTGAAAAAAATTATTATTAAAAAAGATAATGGCAAGAAGCCTTAAACAAGAATTGATTTATATATAATAATAATAATACTTTGTAATCACTCTTCATATTGTAGTTTTTTTTACGAATTAAAAATATTTGGATCTGATCTAAAATTTTTTATAATAGTCACGGGACATTGCGGATCAAGTGTCATTCAATATAAACGTTACACGAATAAAATTATTATCGTCACTTCAAAAAAAAAATCTCCGTTTTTCATATAGCAAAAGCGATTTTCAACCATAATAAAATTTCTAGAGCCAGATTGGGACTTTTTAACAACAGTTAAAAGAAAAGGCTAGCTTAAATATTGGTTATTCTACGCCAGGTCGGAAGTGTTTCTTTTCTTCACACTTATTTTAAGATTATCGCTCAACCAGTATGCAGACTAAAGCAAATTCAGCAGCAACAGTT
>CAJVPN010000035.1:0-57422 GCA_910592215.1 Entrophospora candida
ACCCTTTATCTTAGCCAATAATTCCTGCTTTTGTCTCTTACTCCACTCTTCAGATTTTTCTTGAAATTTGGTTACTTTCTCTCTTTTGATTTCCAATGCTTCTTCAGCCTCATTCAATTGTTATTGTAGGAAGTTTATTTGTCTCTCATAAAAAGCAAGCTTGACTTATTTCTTCATTAGGCAAGATAGGGAGTCCCTTTTCTTCCATACCTTCTTCGTATTTGACACAAAAACAAATATATTTACCACTAAGAACATCAAGGTAATGTCTACTACTACATCTCTTGCATTTTAATAATTCATCATTTTCAAATTTTTCAGTTTTCACAAACTACATCATCTGCAACATATTTGCCATTTGTTTTTTTTTTTTTTTAATCGTTTTAATCGGTCGCGTTTACTTCGTCGAAAATTATTTCGTCGACAATCATTTCGTCGACACCCATTTCGTCGAAAGTTTGTTAATCGAAAGTTCATTTCATCGAAAGTTCGTTTCGACGAATGTTCATTTCGTCGAAAATCATTTCATCCTCGAGCCAGAGACCGAACGAGTTAGATGTGAGGAGCGTGGGAAGTTAGTTAAGAAATTAGATGAGGAAAGCGGGGTGTGTGGAGAAATTTGTTTAATGAAGTTTTTTTTTAATTTTCGACGAAATGAACTTTCGACGAAACAAACTTTCAACGAAATGGGTGTCGACGAAATGACCGTCGACGAAATGATTGTCGACGAAATGAATCAGACTCAATTTTTTATTGTAGAAGAAACAATTCCTTTTTCCCCTTCGAGTAATTGGCAAATTTAATGGCTTTATTTTTTAATTGGCTTTTTCTTGGTTCTATTTTATTGAATATTTGATCGATTTATTTATAATATAGTAATAGTAATAGAGTTGGTTTTTGTAAGTTTTATAGTGAAGCAAGAAGCCAAAAAAGAGTCTGATCAACAACCCACAAAAGTTCATTATTGAATGTAAGCATTTTTTTTAGAATGTTATTATGGATGAAAATACTGTGTAAATATTTATTGATTATTTGATTGTTTTTTAAACCTATATAAAATTATGCTTAATAATGATTATTAGAAGGATTTGTTATTTGATTTTTTACTGAAAACTAAATGAATTTGTGATGATTTTATAATGTTCTAATATAAGGCGGGATTATTTACCTTGTTTCAATGTCAATGAGAGAAAAATAAAACATATTCTTGAACGTAAAATTCGTTCAAACAGCAATGTTTTTTTTATTGATAAGCAATGCAATATGATGATTGTTAATTATATTTGCATAAAGGAGAATTTCCTTCGTCAGTAAAAAAATAAATCAATATAATAATAAGATTATTTTTCTTCTAAGGATTCCTGCTTTTTGTTAGGTAATAGCACACCTTCATTCTGCTTTCTTTTCATAATGTTTATTATTTTTCTTTCTTCTTGGTAAATTTCATAGGTGATTCCCTCTTTCTTTAGATAAGTTTCCAGTTTCTAAGTATTATTTATTTTGAAAACATAAGGAGCAATTTTTTCACCTTGTTCTTTCTTCAAAAATACTTCTGATAGTACTATAATTCTTGGGTTCCATAGTATATCTGATGTAAACGAGTTTCATATTAATTATTTTTATATAATGATGGTTCTATATATCACTTAACAAATGGGACATTATAAAACTAATTGTGATGATAATAACTAAATTTTGATCCTTGAAATTCTTGGTAATACTAATGTTCACTTTGTATGGTTTTGTTGCAGTATGCCCCAAATTAGGATAAGAGACTATACCACCAAGAAGTATATGCTTGGAAGACTCTATGAACTGTTCAATTTTTTTTTGTTATTTGGACATTTACTCGACTGGTAATAAAAAGTAAGTGATCGCCTATAATTTGTGTCACCATGAAATTTTGCACCAATAGCATACAATTTGTAGATCCAAAATTGATTACGCGATATAAAACTTAATTCGTTTTTTCTACTAAGCAAACAGAACATGATATTATAATTTTTTATGTTATAGATTAATATTATGATGTAAGTAAATCAAGTTTCGTCAAATGACCTCAGAAGCGGTTTTCAGTTTTAGACTTGCGCAAAATTATTTTAAAAAAGGTATCCAGCCTACGACCTCCCATTTTTTTTATTAATAGATTAAAAATCACAAATTCGGTCAGATGACCTTGGATGCCCAATATAAAACTCTGTCTGTACGTGACCGTCTGATCGTATTAATGCGAATCTCGAAAGTTGATCGGTGATTTTTTCTGTTTAGGTAATGAATGATTTACGAAGACTAATTAAAATGTATTAGTGACTAGCCTCTATGATAGCATTTTTTTCATTTCGAGTTTTCTTTTGGGGTCACCTTCACTCTTTTTTTTCAAAGAACTTTTGCAATATAAAAAACAAACTACTTCTTACATTGGAAAGATTTACATTTTAATTATTGATGACGTAACCATTATCACGCCACTTTTCCATATAGAAGTGCTTTATGACATTTTCATGACGAATTGATAAACTATTACTATATTTGTTTTAATTAAACTGTTTATCTATTATTATTATAAATACTATGCAATGAATACATTTTTTACAATGCCGAAAAATTTGGTAAAAAAGGAATTTTTTTGACAAAAATAAAGTATGTTTTATCATTCGTATGATTTATTTATTTTCATAATTTACTAATGCAAACCTAAATACAAAAACAATTATTTAATTTTTACATCGAAGCATGTCTATTGGAGGTTCTATTCTCGTTGGTAATAAAAATATTGATGGTAATTTTGTAGAAGATCGTAATGAGCAACATTTTGAAGGCCTTGATTTTAGAATTAAAATCGAAACCCTGCCCAATGAAGATTATAGTGCAAGATTATTTTTTATAAATAAAAATGATGATAATGAAATTCCAATTCCTGATGGGATAGTTTGTAAAGATGTTACACTTAGAAACGAAGTCATCAAATCCCCATTACCTTTAACTAATTATTTTTTAATTAATCATCCTCTCAAATATCAAATAACCTATAAGGGTGAAAAGATATATCAACTAAATTCTGAAAAAAAGATAGTAGTGCATAATTTTAAAAAAAAACATAAGGATAAGGATATGGTGGATCTAATTAAAAATCTAAAATTAGAAGATAAATAATTTTTGTTTTTAATTATTATATTTTATGTATTTTATTTATACATTGTTATTTTTATGAATAAAGATTATTTTTTACACATAAAAAAGTTTGTTATAATTAATAATGATGATGACTATGTTTAATGGAAATTTTATGCATGTGATTATAATATAACTTTATCACTGTTCATTTTTAATACATTACATTCAGTCAATTGAAAAACTTTTATCATAAATAATTTATCAAAATCATGTGCTTAGAGAATTCAATCACAAACTGACCAGGGATAAAATCAAGATTTACTTAACAACCATTTAAATCATGATAACCATGTTTTCAGGCAATGTGTTTGGATTTAGCATTAGCAGTTGCTCAAGATGAGCACTATTTCTTGTTTTCTTGTTATTGATTAAACAGCTTTAACTATGCATTTCCATTAATGTGCATAAAATTTATACAGGCTACACTATTCCTAAGAATAAAAAAAATTTTGGTTCAAAGTCTCATGAAAAATACAGGGTCCAATGTATTTCTTTAGAGTTATGACTAACAACTAGTTATCCTTGGATTATTATTCAAATTGAAAAGGCTACAATGGAAGAAATGATAGAGATGTTATAGAAATAGAAAGATAACAAACATGAGAAAGTTCTTTAAAATATTCACAACATTTTCCAAGCTAAAAGAATTGATTATAAACTGTTTATCAAAGTAAGCAAGTAAATAAATTGCATTCTTGATTTATAATTTGACATTCATCTGATTTTTTATTACAGCAGAAGTATTAACAAATTCAATTCAACAACAACTTCCAAATTGTAATAAATTTTAACCCAATGTTGTGAGTGATGGAATTCACAACTGACATGCTAGCAAAGATTTCATTCATCTTCACCTCCTTTATTATTGGAAAGGTGTAATTTTCTTAATGATCTTATTGAATATTAACAACACTAAGGATTATGACAACATGCTAAATAAAATTGCATATGTTCAGTCACATTGCCCACATACTGAGTTTGAATAATTGTTGCGATGACTATTCCCATTCAAGCAAATCTAAATCCTCAGTTGTAACAACGTAGAACACATTATTTTAATGATGTAATTGTACTTACTATCTACATCAGTAATTAAAAATTCCTTTAAATATTTTTTATTAATAGGGACTCCAGGGATTCTTCCCTGCCCACACAAGATCCCTAATAAAATATTCCTCCATTTACTACTAAGGATTCCTTTTATATAATATAAACTACAGAGATTGAAATGAACCATATTTATTAATTAATAGCACTAATATAGCAGTACTAACTAGGATATTTTGATATTGATGTTAAATTTTTTCTTTGATGGTTGTATAACAATAATTTAATCATAGATCCATTTTCTTAAGAAAACAAATATTAACACAATATTAGTAATCTGTATCAATAAAATTCTTTTTCAATGAAATGAAATAAACCAACAGTTCTAGTTAAGGGAAAATCATGATGATAATGATGAAGATGGCTGAAATTATTGATAGCATATCAAAATTCAAGATTAAAATGGAAACTAACAGAATTTATCTTGACATTGAAAGACTTCACCAATTAGGATAACAAAGGTTATGATATCCAAAACAATGGAACCTTATTTAATGTTTAGTGTCACACATCTAGTATTATTGGAGGCACAGGTTTTTTTAGTTCATAAAGTGAAGTAAACGAATTTGAGCCCAGGTGTCATTTGAATTATAATTATCATTTTTTCCAAATCAAATATTTAGCTCCTTATACTTACTAATTAATAAATGATCTACCTACAAAACTATCATTACTCATACTAATTGATCTAAATTCTTATTAAACAATATGTATTTGCAGGAAAAAAAAAACAAGACTTTATGGTTCATAATATTTAATTAATTTTATTCATATTATTTTAAATTAAAATCAATAAGATTACTCTTCTACAAAGATAATTATCTCTTGAGTGGTTATTTGGCTATTGATGACTGAAATTTTTTGTAGTATATTAATATATTAACCCACTTTTGAGGTATCAATTCCTAATATTAATATGAAAATGATTCAAATTTTTTTAAAAAAAAAACAATCTCCGACCAAATTTGCGCAAGTCTAAAATCTTCCGAGATCATCTGACCAAACTTGTATTTTTTATAACAAATGAGTAGTTTATATCGTGTAACTACTTTTTGATCTATTTTCTCATAATCTACAAATTGTATGAAAGATGGATGGATATCTGATTCACTTTCCGGTGTCCTTATTCGCAATTACCCTTTACTTATTTGTAACATTGATATAGGGCCGTTAGAATATAGAAATCATTTTTTAGAAAAAAATGGGGAACAATTAAACGGCTTGATCTTCATTAAGTAATGATAAGCAATAAATATTTTAAAAAAAGAATCGAATTTTTAGAATGTAATAAATATAAATGATATTTCTGTCATAAAATCAAGCCTGATTAGCATTTATGACACTAAACAATTTAACTGTTAACAATTCATTAGATGCAAGCATTAAAAAAAGATAATTTTTTGAAGAATTAATTACAAGTAGAATTTCAAAATGATGTAATTAGTTTCAAAAAATACATGGATATGTACGGAAATCAGAAATTCCGTGTGTGTTTTTGTATTAGTATTAGTTTTTTTTTCCCATACAGAAATAACGGAATTCCTGTTTAGTACATTTCCGTGCGTTTTCCGAAAACTAATTATAATACTACTTACTAACGCCAATACTAAAGACATTTTCTGTGCGTTTTTCGTAAAAATTTTTTACAGGGTGTAGGTTTACGTAAGTTTCAATTTCCTGACGAAATTAGTCAATGTTGTGAGTAAACAACAAACATTATACCAAATGTTCCCTCAAATAAACTATTTTCAACTGTGTTAACTTTTCGAGTAATAAGGAGTGAGTAACAGAAATTGCGAAAATACTTAAGAAATGTAACATTGCAATTTAATTCATATACTAACATATAAATGATTTTACATATTCGAAATTGATTTCTAATGACGCGAGCATTTGTAATACTTTCGAGCAAATGGCCCATCCGGTCGATAATGTCTGCGAGTTTTATCAGTGGTTTTTAAATTTTAACCCATATGCTCCATTATCATTCAAATTCGATTGACATTATCTGTCTTTAAACCTGATTTTTAGCTCTTCAAGATGAACCCGCAACATTAAATACCTTTGCCCCGATTTCTTGAAGATATTGTTAGGTAAATTCAAGCATTTTTCAAGTTTAAAAGTTCAAGACATGTTTGATATCTCTCGCTACTGCGAAATTTCGAGTTCTGTAATCTCTTTGAGTAATTGCCTCAACCAGTGTTGGCAATGACGGTTATTTGACTTTTGAATTGTAAGTTAAATAACGGTAAATAACCAGTTCAAAAAATCACATGACATAAATTGATTAATTTATGTGCACAAGCACATTATCTAACCAAATTCGGTATATTATTCACGTACTTGTTCCTCTGGTGTGCGGAATTAAAACCAAGGTGTAAATAAATGTTGTTCTTTCCCATAATTAAAATTAAAGTTGTTAACACTGCATCCGGAAAACATTATGCGCGATTGTAGAGATTAAGCAAATAATATATAATTTCCCAAACAAAAAAAAATATGCAAATCGTACATATATTAATTGCTTAATCTCTACACTGACACTGTTTTCTGGATTTGTAAATGAACTTTGTTAATAACTTCAATTGGTTAAATAATATTCAGATTGGTTAATAAATAACTTGTAGATCAGCTAAATAACTTGCACATTGGTTACGTAACTTGCAGATTGGTTAAATAACCTTGCAGATTAACCAATTAACGGTTCCAAAAGTTCAAATAGTTCAAAAAAAAAGTTGAACCAATTAAATTGCCAACACTGGTCTCACTCATTATTAGTCACCGCATGATGTACATCGGTGATGTAAAGATCCGTCCGTTTTGAAGAAAACAAATATTAAAATATTAATAAAATTCTATTTAATGAGTGAAATGAAATAAACCAACAGTTCTAGTTGTATTACTTAAGCCTGCTTTTATTTTATAAGTTGGTAATAATAATAATAATAATAATAACAACACCCAAATAATCTAGTAGTTAAATAATAATAATAGCTGTTATTTTCAAGATGTATTAGTAGTTGGTGTTATTGACTTATTATATTTGAACTTGCATACATTCAAAAACAAGAAGATTATTAATCCAAAAAAGTACATAGCATTTTGAAAAAAAATTTAATACTAAGAGAAAAAGCGCGTAAACAAAAAATTGACTTTAAGCATATAGGATTCTTTGAGGATCTATAAAAACCAAGGATCCTTAAGCTCGAAACATTACTGATATAATTGTTTGCAGAATTGAAAGAATCACTGGTTTTGAGTTGCCAAATTCCAAACAAATCACACAATTTTATATAATACCCGGAAGAAAGTATTGGAACGTAATTTTTCAAAAACACTGGATAATAAAAGATAAATAAAAAATATATTTATGAAATTTCGTACGTAAAATTATTTTGCGGAATTTAGAAAAACTACGTTCCAATACTTTCTTCCAGGCAATGTACCTCCCCAATGTCTTTTTTGTTTGATTTTCTAATCTTTCAGCGGCTTCAGTGTCAAGAATCTTAAAATTAACTATTTCTCACCTTCATTATTAATGTCAATGAGTTGGCTAATTATATATCTTCAGGAGCAGGTAAGGCTTTCTTGTTGCAGAGTAAAGTTTCTCGTGATTTAAAGAAATTTGATATTACTAGAGATCTGTAAAAAACACGACTTTTATTAATAAAAATCTTTTTTTGCAATAATTCGTAACAATTGAAATTTAAACAACTCATATATCTTATGGTTAAAAGCACCTAATGACCTAAAAATGAAGATGAAGTATTGGTTTGATTGCCATCTTGGCTATCTAATTTGCAAGATCAGAGAGAGTTGTAAAAAAAAGTATGTTGGATATCAAATTCAAAAATTACATATGTGCTGCCGAAATTGTTGATAGTATTACTTGTTGGGTCAACGAAAACTAGTCACATGCTTCATCAAAGTGTGGGACGGACCCTTTCTTCCATTTGTGGTTTCATTTAAAAAACAGTGTGACAGTTAATCAATAATTAATTGATTGAGATTATCCCCAAAAATTGATGAAAATTTTTTTATTCTTAAAAAACATGTATATGTATCCGTCTTTTTATTTATTTGTTTCACTTCAAAATAGTTTTTCTTTAAAAAAATTAAAATTTGAGAAAATAAATTTCTCAATTATCGCTTATAAAAGTTACAAATGACAGTGTCAACATCTCCTACAATGACGACGACGACGACGACAACAACAACAACGTTGAATAACATAATTAATCCTAAAGAATCATTAAATGTAACAAAATCATCATCAGAAAACGATAATGATAAATACAACGATAGTACCTATTATAACAGAATTAGAAAATACAACATTAGAGATGAACCGATTACATTGAATAATTGGTATCTTCACATTAATTGGTTGCATACTCCTTTCTTGATTGCAACACCTTTAATTGGTCTATATGGTTTGTACACTACGCCTATTCAATTCAATACTGCTATTTGGACCATATGCTATTATTTCATAACGGGTTTAGGAATTACGGCAGGTAAAAATTCGATATTTGCTTGTTATTATTATTATCTTTAATAATTAAATATATTATTATACCACAACTAATTAATTTATAGGACATCATAGGTTATGGGCTCATCGAGCTTATAAGGCTTCTCGTGCATTGGAAATATTATTGGTATTAGCATCATCTGGAGCTGTTCAGGGATCCGTACGTTGGTGGTGTAGAGATCATCGGGCTCATCATCGCTATACTGATACTGATAAAGATCCTTATA
Organism: Entrophospora candida; assembly: GCA_910592215.1. Lineage (NCBI taxonomy): Eukaryota > Fungi > Glomeromycota > Glomeromycetes > Entrophosporales > Entrophosporaceae > Entrophospora > Entrophospora candida. Next base: position 9,043 of record CAJVPN010000035.1, read on the forward strand.
ATGCAAACAAAGGTTTATTCTATTCACATATAGGTTGGATGATGTTAAAACCAAACCCCAATAACATTGGTAATGCTGACATCTCAGATCTTAGTGCAGATCCATTACTAATATTTCAAAGTCATTATTATGGTCTTTTCGCTGCTGTTATGGGTTTCTTGGTACCAACTTTGGTTTCTGGCTTAGGTTGGAATGATTGGTGGGTATGTATATATATCATATATAAAATAAGCAATCGTATAATAAATTTATATTTTTATTTGTTGTTTGTTTGTTTGTTTATATTTATATTTATATTCAAATATTATATGATAGGGTGGATTTTATTTTGCAGCAATTCTTCGTTTAGTTGTAGTGCATCATGCGACATTTTGCGTCAACTCATTGGCTCACTTTTTAGGCGAAACAACGTTTGATGATCGTCGTTCACCACGTGATCATTTCTTGACAGCCATTTTTACTTTGGGTGAAGGATACCACAACTTTCACCATGAGTTCCCGATGGATTATCGTAATGCAATCAAATTCTATCAATATGATCCTACCAAATGGTTAATAAAATTATTATCTTATTTTGAATTGACTCATCACCTGAAGAAATTCCCAGACAATGAAATCAATAAAGGGAAATTATTAATGAAACAAAAAAAATTGGATGATGCAAAGAAAAATTTATATTGGGGTATTCCACTAAGTCAATTACCCGTTTATACTTTTGATGAATGTAAGTGATGTGTGTGTGTATATATATGTGTGTGTATTTATTATTATTACTACGATTTAATTAATAACTTGATTTTTTAAATAAAAAGTCAAAGAAAGTGCAAAAAATAATAAATTGATATTGATAGAAGGTATAATTATTGATGTGACCGATTTTATCGAGGAACATCCAGGTGGAAAATCACTAATTGCCACTTCAATAGGCAAAGATATGACAACAGCGTTTAACGGTGGTATTTACGATCATTCTAATGCAGCTAGAAATTTGATGGCTAATTTCCGTGTTGGTGTAATTGCTGGTGGCGGAGAAGTTGAATGTCGTAAATCAAGATAATTTATTATTCTTGGTTTTTTTTTTTTAAAAAAAAAAAAAAACTTACAATGACGACGACAACAACAATTAAATATTATAGCATTTATCAATTGGCATGTAATTACTTTTCATTGAAAATTTTTTTTTTCAATTAAATTCACAATATATTCTGTGTATATATATATATATATATATATATATATGATATTATATTACATAATATATCAAAATTTTTATAATGGTAAGTAAAAATAATCCTCATAAATATTTAATTCGCGGATGTCGATTTTTTTTTTTGGACATCTGTTATATGACATGTTTAAAAATTTAATAATCTTTATTTTGATTGATATATTGTCTTGATATTATTAATCCAAATATAATGAATGTTAAATACATAAATATGTGCAAAAAAGATTTTCTCGGGGGGGGGGGGGTTTAATTCTTTGTGTTTTTAAGAAAGTAATTAAAATTATTTATTTAATATAACATTTTAATGTAGTGAGGTGAGTGAGTGATAATAAAAAAAACGAATAGGCAGTAGATAGATTATGTTTAAAATTTATTTTCTGTGATAAATAAAAGAATGAGCGAGTGTCATTGATAATGTCTTCAGTCAGGTACATTAGAACTCTCTCTAATAACAAATTTGAAAAACAATAATTCTTTTGTCCCACCAAGTTTCATGTATCACGTTATTTGTAATTGTTGATTATTTTTGGCAATAATAGTCGCGTGCGATGATATCTTCTATATACTCAATGTCAACCAACTAGTGATGACCAACTTTGAAAGCACACACACGCATACATATCTAGCCTCTGTAGTAGCTTTTCGACTTTAACGAATAAAAATGATATTGACACACATCCTCTTTTACGTTAAGCTAAACTTTTAGATAGATAGATAGATAGTGGGGTGCGTGATGCAGTTTTTTTTTACTCGGCACGGACGGCGTAATTGGTCTATATATAACACAATTACTAAAATTAGTAAAGACGATCCTTTTAATTAATAGTAATGCGAAACGATAAATTATATTTATTTATTATTCCATTGCCCTGAAGGTTTCTATTATTCTTATTATATAAATAAGTGGTTGGGGGGAGAAAAACACCATGATAATCCTGCTGCTATTGGATTTTTATTTTGTTTTTTTTTGCATTAAATATGACTATAAATCAACATTACTTATTAAATCAATCAATTTATTCCTTGAAGGAATTGAAACTATATATCCAAAAAAAAAAAAAGGTTTTCCAATTCACAACATAGTTTGGGGACGTGACATCCATATAGCCAAATTGCGGTTAATTAATTAATTGGTCTAATCAGTGATTGGCTGGATAGTATTAGTAGAATTAGTAGAACAGTAAGTAGGTTTTAAACAACAATAATAACAATGATAAATTAGAACAATATTTATTTGCACGTACAAATAAACAACAATCAATGGCATAGCATTGGGAACCGGCAAGCCATTTATCAATTTTATTTTTAAATCGGGAGATTACTCTATAACTGACCAATAAGATGAAATGTTACTTTAAAATTAAAAAACAAAAAATAAACACATTTTTAAATACAAAAAAAAACTTTAAAAACGGTTTATTCCCAAATTTTTATCGAAATTTTTATTTTATTTTATTTTATTTTTACGCCATCTCAAACTTATTTTTTATTATTTGTTGGTCAAATTTCAACAAATCAACTAACAATAAGCCATTCCATCTTCTCCAATTATTTATTTGTAACAAAAATGTGAGCATACGTACACACACACACACACACACACACACGTACACACACACGCACACACACACAAAATAGTTTAAAGAAAGAAAGAGAGCGAGCGAGGAACAAGCGAGTACCGTCATCAAAACCAAACCAAACAAATCATATATCATTGTTTATTTTGCACATGCTTCTCTTTCTTAATATCAACAACAACACAAAATATATTTGCAACACAAAAAACAACAAACCATAGTAATTCTCGACGAATGAAATTGGGCTTTATCTTTTTATCTGATATCAGGTATTAAAACAATGGTACAATTATCGGAGATTTTGTTTTTTATTTTTTATTTTTTATTTTTTTTTGTTCGCTTACCATTGTATATTATATCCAAATACATCGAAATCCAACCAATTATTCACAAATATAAACACATACACATAACACAGTACACATCTAATTGATACATGCCTGATATAGTTAGTTTTAATGGCAAAATATTAATATTTAAAGAAAATAACACGCAAATGCTTTATTATGATAATGCATTGATTACATTGTACATTAAAATGGTTCCATTTAGACAAATAAATGGGCGAGTGAACGAGTGCAAGTTTTCTAAGTGGCAAATATTGAAATCGACTTTAAAAGGTAAATTAATTTTTAAAAAGGGATGAAAATCATTCATGACGTAAATTGTGTAACCAATTGAAATATTAATTAAGCATGTGGACAGTGAACAAAATGGTAAAAGAACGGGGCGGATAAATGAACACTTTATAATAATAATGATTAATATTAATTGAGTCATTTGGTCGGTCAGTTGGTTGACTGGTCGGTAGGTCGGTCGGTCGGTCGATCGGTCAGTCGTTTGTTTGTTTTTGTTTGTTTGTTTAGCGTTAGTTGGTTAGTCGAATAAGTAAAAAAGAAACCGCCAAAAAGTCAAAAAAAAGAAAGCATTTATATTGTTACTGTTATTATTATTACTGTCAGCTTGTAAGTTCTAAAAATATACTCAATTAGGGTTTATTTACTTACTATTATTGCTTTAACATCAAATATTATTAAATCAATTAAATATTTAAAAAATCAATTAAATATTTAAAAAATCAATTAAATATTAAATCAATTAAATATTAATCCTAATCTGGTAAATTTAAATATTTGATCAAAATCCATTTATTGAATATAATTCAGAGTTTATAGTGTTAACATTGAAGAATAATTAATTCTATAACGAGATTATTGTATAATCCGAATTAACAATTATAGTAAAACAATGAAATGAATGATTGTTGATTAATAATTTTTGAAAAATTCGAAAATAAATAAAAAATAAAAATAAATAAAATTTGTTTATTTATAAGTTCTTTGTTATTTTTAAATTAATTAATTTGACATTATTCAATTTATATAATCATTTATGCCGGTTTATGATTACAAACACATATGCACACCATTTATTTCTTATATTATTATTCGAGACAAAGAATCTTTATTAGGCTTTCTTTTTTATTGCTGGGTTTTGAATTTGAATTTTGATCTGATTTAATCGTCCAAATAAATTGGCCATAATTGTTTATTTAATTTGCCCCGGTTTTTCGTTCTCGCAAATAAATCCCTTTGTGTTAAGATAATATTCTTGATTTATTCCTTTGATATATAATATAATATATATATATATATATTGTATTGTATTGTTAATTTCAAAATCATCCCACCATCCATCAAACCATTATTTCCTCCACACTTCTAATTAGCCCAAACGCCTTTATCATTGACCCCGCGCGGTATTATCTCATTCTACATATAATATAATTCATAATTCATATAAAATTTAATTTTAAAAAATTTTTTTTCTATGCACATCAGTTGAGGAAGGAAGATCTTGTAAAAAAATGTTAACACGCGGCCAAACTAAACCTAATTTTATTATTAATATAAATATATAAAAATGCATAATATTATTATGCATTATTATTATTATTATTATTATTATTATTATTATTTTTTATTATTTTTATTATTAATTATTTTTTTTCTCAAATCAAAATTTATTTAAAAAAATTTAAATTTAAATAGTAAATATTAATAAAAAAGGCGGGAATTTTTCATTATTTTTAGAGCAATTAATAATAATTGTATTTTATATATGACGATGAATCATCATCATCATCAATGAATAAAAAAATACTCGAGAAAAAAATTAAAAATAAAAAAAATAATTCACTAAACTTGGTAAAAAAATTTACAACTGCATTGAACAAGTTGATTCAGCAACATATGAACAAATTATTCTGCTATTTATTTTGCTATATATATGTTTTTTTATGCGAGTTACCATCTATTTACCATACTCCCCTGCCATATTTTCCCATCCATCATTATTTTCATTTACATGATTTGCGTTTAAAATTGACTTTTATGGTTTATTAATATCTTTTTTGATGATTTTCTTTTTTAATTGCCCAAATCTTCTTTTTGCCATTTTCATCACTCGAAAATCTATTGTTCTCTTATATACTCTGGCTCTTTTTATGATGCCAAATAAAGCATACTTCCCCCAAAATATATATATACACTTTATGTAGTAAATATGTGTGTATGTATGTATGTATATATGTATGTATATGCCAAATATGCCAAATATATTATATATGTAATCATGAAGCTGTGAAACTAACCTAACCAACTAACTGCATCTACAAGTTTACACATACAATAATCCTTCTTCTTTTCAACCAACAATACATCTACTACTAACTACACACAAGATCATTATTAAAAGAAACTGATAATGACTATGATTATTATTATTTAAATAATAGAAAACATCAAAAAAATGCCCCGCACTTTAAAAAATCCAAATATAATCATGGTGTCAGTCTGTATAATCTGTATAATATAGACAATTGAGATATAATAATAATTTTAATATACACTCAAAATATTATATGTGGTTATATGCATATAATAATAATAACAATAATTAATAATAATAATAAAAATAAAAAATAATATAATATTATATATATATTCATATATATAAATAATAAAATTGTCCTTCCTCTTGTCAAAATTTTTTTTTTTTTATATTTAATTTTAATTTTTTTTTTGGCCCCTACTACCAAATCATATATAACGACCCCATTTTTATACAAGGCCCAACAAAAGTCAATAAAAAAATTTTTTTATCTACGTGAAATTAAAAAACACACACACACACACTTATTTTTTCAAAATTTCTTTGAAAAATAATTTTTTAACGTTTTCTTTTTTTTTAATTTTTTTCACGCACGTAACGAATTCAAGAAATATATAATATTAATATATATTATATATATATATGATATTTTTTCTAAAGTTTTATATTTGATAAATGGGGAGCTTCTCTTAAGTAATAATTAATAATTATATATCATTTTTATTATTATTATTTGTTATTATTGATAAAAAAAATTTTTTTTACACTTTATATATAATTATATTATTATATATCTTTTTTATTTTTATGTCTCCACCTTCTTCTTTTGCTTCTACTACTTATTTACTTGCCTCCTTTACACTTTCATTTCGTGAACGTTTTTAAATTTTTAAATTTTTTGTGTTTGCTAAATCATTTTTTTTTTGAATCAGAAAATAATGATTTTTTAAAGATATTCAATTTAAAACAAATAAAGAACAGTCAGAGTAACTAACACTAATCAAAGCAATAATAAAAGCATAAAAGAAAAAAAATCATCTTTATTATATTATATCTCACGTTCACTCTCTCTCATTACACTTTTAATCAAAAACATACACACGTGTTAAAAAAGAAACGAAAAAATATAATTGCTAAACAAATTTTATATTTTATATATTTATATTCGAGAAAAAATACCTTTCTTTTATTTCTTCTTCTTCTTCTTCTTCTTCTTCTTCTTCTTCTTTTTATCATCATCCTTTAATATAACCTAATCTCTTTTTCATTTTTTTTTTCACAAGAAAGAAATTAAACCTTATCACAATATAATAATTTGAGTGAAATCAGAAAAAATCTAATAATAAAAGCAGTTAAACTAAAGAGAATTTGTCATGACAGCGGCAACTGAAAGTAAACAGCTTGCAAATAACTTATTAAACATAATGCCTTCTCAATCAAATGAAGTTTTATCATTTCAAACTTATCATCCTGATTCAAACTCTTCTTCTCATCTATCATCAACTTGTTCCGAGGGTGGTGATTCTTTATTCCAAGAAGAAAATGGAAAATATGATCTTGACACTGTGTCTACTTTTGTTGCTAAATTATATCAGTAAGTTGTTTGTGCACTTGTGATTTTTTAAAAATTTTAATTTTAAATCAATCAACAAATCACTCAATCAATCAATCACTCAATCAATCAATCAATCAATCAATTCAATAGACTTCTTGATGGTGATGAATATAAAGAATATTTAACGTGGAATGATACTGGTGATGTGTTTGTGATTTGTAACATGGATGAATTTGCTACTAATGTCTTACCTAAATATTTTAAGCATTGCAAATTTACTTCGTTCGTCAGACAACTTAATGTAAGACGTTTATTTTCATACGTGTTTATACTTGTATTTGCATTTGTTTTTTTATATTATCCAATTAATTAACGAGTTTTTTTTTAAAAAATTTAATTTTTAGATTTATGGATTTTATCGAGTATCAGATGCTCGTAAATCAAAACACGTTCGTAGTAAGCATGCATGTGTATTTTCACATTCACAATTTAGACGCGGTAGACAAGATCTATTACCAAATATAAAACGTAAAGTTGCAAAAACTGCAAGAAGAAAACCGCGTTTATCAGACGCTTCCAATTCTACCGCCAACAACAATACCAATTTATCACACAATTCTACAACGACGACGACGACGACATCATCCCCAACTTTATCAAATCATAATATACCGTCATCTCAACAATCTATATTTGGAACCAATGCAACATCAGATCAATTGTCATCAATTGGTAAATACCATAACATCGATAATATTAATTATATTAATTATAAAATATTAACATTGTTTAATCGTTTTTAAAAGATTACATAGATTTTTTATCTAATGCTACCGCTAATAATAATTTAGATAAATCTGATGTTGATAACATGACGCGTAAAAGGCTCAGTGATCTAACTATCATAACTGAAAATCTCAGAAAAGATTTAAAACAAATGAATAATATAGTGAATAATTTGCTACCTGAAGTTAGAAATTTGACAGAAGGCCTACAAAAACATCAAACTCATCTAATGGCTCTCACTCAACTAATGACCGGTTCTTCTTATCATGATGGTTCGTATATATAGAGAGTAAAAGATGTGATGATATACTACTTGTTGTTTGATAATAATGATAATTAATAATTATATCTTCAAATTGATCATATACAGGAGGAATTCAATTACTTCAGGAGTTAACAAGAGGATGCGGAAGAGCTTTTAATTCATCATCGCCATCATCACCACCATCACAAGAAATGCCATCAAAACGTATGAGATTTGATAAAACAATGATAAAAACAGAACAACTTCAACAGCCAACAACTACAATGTCATTATCGCCATCTGTCCCAACTGTACCTTCATCGAGAATCCCTGCACAACCTTTTGGAATATTCACTAACCAGAATCATCATCATCATCACCAACAAGAACAAGAACAAGAGCAACAACAACAACACCATAATCATCATTCAAATGCTAATTTAATTAATGATAATGCTTCTACTTCACCAATAATTAATGACTCGTCATCTTCATCTTCGTCTTCATCACCTGAATCTGCTGCTGCTACAATCCAACCTTCGTCCATATCACCTACTGCTTTAACAATACCTTCATCAAATTCTCACCATCATCACCATCATCACCATCATCAAAATTTCAATAATATTAATGGATCTTCTATAATTGGTGAATTTCAATCCGCTGCTTCTGCTCACTCAAATATTCCTAATTTTAACGTTAATGAATCATGGAGTCCTGCAACTGCCACCACAACAACTGATCATCCCAGCACCTCACCTAATATTACTACTTCATCATCTATAATGATAGCTGATTCCGTTAATAATGCTGCAACTTCTGAAATATCTTATGATTATATGCAAGCGACTGATGCTTCACCTACCACCACTACACCTACTACTGCTGCTACATCACCTACTCTGCGTCATCTTCACCACCACCACCACCATCACCATCAGCAGCAGCAACAGCAACAACAGCAACAGCAACAACAGCAGCATCATCATCATCAATTAATATATTCCCCTACAACAGATCATAATAATGTTTCTCCACAATCTCAACATCATCATCAACATCAACAACATTCTCCTGTTTCTCCAATGACTTCTTTAAGTTCAAATGAATATATCGACGATGATGATAATAATAATAACAACAACAACAACAGTAATAATAATAATAGTAGTAGTAATAATAACGATAATAATATAATAAACACCATTACTTCACCTACCACTGTTACAAATGATTTAACGACGCCTAATAATAATTGTCAAAATAATAATAATCACAACAACAACAACAACAACAGTAGTAGTAATAATAATAGTCAATCGAATAGTCCTTTGCTTGATAGCAATAACAATCAGAATGGTGTAATAGTAACTGTAAATTCATCATCACCTCCTACTTCAACGTCGCCTTCATCATCACCTCCATTACCTCAATCTGGTGCTACTACAAATAGCTCTCTAACAGATTTCTATAATCACAATCATCTTTTACAAGTAAATATTGGGATGTATAATTATACGAATTATTAATTGTAAAAAAAAAGGTATAAACGGTGGAAATAGTAAAAGCATTAATAATTATTATTGTTTTTGTTTTTGTTACCGTTGGGTTTGATCTTTTATATTATATTAATTAGAGGCTGGACTTATCCTCTTTTTTCTCTCTCTTGAACTTTAATTAATCATCATCTTTTTTGATTTCTTTTCTTTTCTTCTTTTCTTCTTTTTCATTTAATTTCATTTCATTTCAACATTTATAAATATATAAATATATAAATACACGCATTCATCAATCAATCATCATTTTAAATCATCATCATTATTTAGAAAAACTTACCATTAACATCATAATCATCATTTTTCTCATGATCATCTATCTATCTTTTTCTTTTTCTCCTCCTGTTATTCTTTTAACTAATTACCCCATTTATTATCATATCAAATTTTTTTATTTGACGTGTGTGAAAAAAATTAAATAATGACTGCAGAAGTTATGAATATTTTCTGCCAAAAATATCCTAAAAAAAAAAAATTATATTTGTAAAAATCCACCATAACAACTACCAACAATAACCAACCAACTTTAAAAATCAACTATAAAAAACAACAATTCTAATAATAACTCCAAATTCATCTTTACAAAAACAATGAAAAGAACTTGTGTGCGTTTTTTTTTTGTTTTTGTTGATGATGACTTTTTCAAATATAAACTTTTTTTTTTAATTCCTTTTCTTGTACTATAAAATCAAATGTTTTTTTTTGTACACTGTAAAAATTTAATATATAAATGATTTATTTTAAAAAAATAATTTTGACTAATTAATTGTGTGATGAATATATTATGAAGAAAAAACAATATATAATTTTTGGATTATATAAATTGTTTTCTTTATATTTTATCATAAAATAAATAATTAGTTAAAATTATTTATTTTTTTAATTTTTAATTTTTCTTCTTTTTTTTAATGTATTTTTTTTTCTTTATTCTCATTTTTTTTTATCATTGATAATTATTATTTTATCCAAACAATATATATATATATATATATTTATATACATATTATATCATAACTTATATTTTATTTTATTATGTCGTTTATCATATCATATATTATATATTATAATAATAATAAAATTTTAAACAAATTTTAAGTTTTTTATTGCTTTTTTTTGATGATTTGAAATGAAAAAAGTATTTTATTTCATTTTTTTTTTTTTAATAAATGCAAAAAAAAAAAAAAATCTAAAAATATATAAATTATTAAATATATATATAGTAGTCTATTCATCAAAAAATGAATTTAAAAAATATAATTATTACAAATATCTTACTAATATCATTATTTTTAAAAATTTTCGTATTTTAAAAATATAAAATGAGATGAAAAATAATAAATCTACAATCATGTACAAAATATATATATAATCAATGATGGTGGTGGTATCTAATCAACATCCATATTACCTTGACCAGCATCCAATTTCTTTCCTTCAGTTGAAGTTGTTGATTCTGGTGTTTGTTCTCCTTTAGTGGTGGCATTATTGTTAGTATCATCACCACTAGTTTCTGTTTTTGGTGTTTCTGGATTTTGTGAAGGTTCAGTATTGGTAGGTGGTGGTGTTGGAGTTTTTTCTGGTTTTGGCTCTGGTTTTGGCTTAGGTCTAGATAAAATTGGTGTAGCGTATTGTACAAGATTCTAATAATAATAATAATAATAATAATAATAATAATAATAATAATAATAATAATAATGTTATTACAAAATAAAATTATACAAAAATAAAATCCAAAAACAAGCCTCCGCACGTACCTCTCGTTCTTTTAGAATATCACGGGAATAAATAATAGGTTGTTCATGTTTTGGAACTTTAGATTGTGCCTCAAGCTTCTCATTCAACCAATCTGACGCTTTCTGTGCTCTATCAAAAATGCCTTTTTTCTCTTCGTCAGGAATATGTGAGAACTTTTCATCATTATTACTACTATTCAACATAAATGACTCTATATTATCACGTAACGATTTCACTGCATTAGGCAACTCCTCTGCTTCCCGGTACCTACTAGCAATCGGACCTCCATACTTCTTTAAACCCTCGAGTTTCTCAACGTACACCGATTTGGTTGCATCCTCCCCTTCATCATAAAGCCAATTCTCCGTCTCGTTAAGCGATTGTATGAATTTGTCTTTATCTGATGGATTAACAAATTCTGAATATATCGATTCAACCTTTGAGCGCATATCATACACATACTCTTCGAGTGCATTCTTTTGTGTTTCTGTGTCTGCTACAAGTTTATCGGTTGCCATCATTTGCCCTTCATATTCTTTAAGTTGTACAATGACCGATTTATCTAATCCGCCATGTCCTGCTACAATGGGTAAATCATCCTTCTTTATTACTTTTTTAAGTTTTTTAGTTGTTGTTTTGGGTGTGGGTGTGGTAGTTTCTTCTGGTTTGGTATCTGTATCCATTGGTTGTGGTTGTGACTGATCTTGTGGTTGTGATGGTGGTGACTGTGGAGGTTGCTGTTGACTTTGTTGAGCTTCTGATTCTTCTTTCTTTGGTGTTGGCTGCTCTTCTTTCTCTTCTCTGATCACCTCCTCAGCAAGATATGCACTTTCAACACTAAGCACCCCATGAATATTCAGTCTGACCTTAACCTTGACCATACTCAAGTCATCATTTTTCATCGGTTGTACATTCTTGACGGTAACACTGCCGATCCAAGAGTTTATTCCGGGTGGAAGATTATCTGGTTCCGCATAATGTGCCTCAATGGTGAATGGCTCTTTCCTAAAGAAAGTCAGAATTTTTGTAGAGGGTATTGGATTGAATTTCGGAAAAACGACCAGCTCTGACTCTTCGTCAGGTATTTCTGGAATCTTTTCCCAGCTAATCTTTATAGGATACGGCGCGTTAATATCCTGTATGGAGAAATCGCGAACTTTGAATGCTGGGGAGAGCATGGCGCATTGGAAAGCACAGCCACGTGCCACTGCCTCGTCCTGATTCAAAGTGAAATTAAGTTCTTTGCCAAAAAATTTAGAAATACGTTCCTTGATTGCTGGAATACGTGACGACCCGCCAACAACTTCTACCGAGTGAATATCATCCAATGTAAGTTCAGAATCTTCCAAAGCTTGCTTAAGTGGCGCAATAACTTGTTCAAGCAAGTCTTTAGACAGCTCTTCGAATTCTTGACGCGAATAAATGGCTTGAACATCCACATCATTCATAATCGATTCGACACTAATTGGCGCTTGAAGATTTGCTGACAACACCTTTTTTAATTTTTCGGCAGCCGTTCTAAGTCTAAAAAGCGCACGCTGGTTGGATTTGACGTCAATCTTGTATTTTTCACGAAACACTTCCGCAAAATGATCCACCAACAACTGATCAAAGTTACGACCACCGAAATTCCTATCGTACGCGGTTGACTTTACAGTTAATTGACCCTTGATAAATGCGACAATTGCCACGCTGTAGGTGGAATGACCAATATCTACTATCACCACGTTACGAGGTTTGTCCTCTGGTAAGTCGGGTTTGGTAATACCGTAACCTAAAGCTGACGCTGTGGTATCATTCATTAATCGTAGACAATTTAATCCTGCAACTTCTGCTGCATCAAGAATGCTGCGACGTTGTACATCAGTAAACCAACCAGGCACGGAAATCACAACATCAGAAATAGGGATTTTTAATTCTGCTGTTGTGATCTCCTTAAGTTTTGTAAAATACATGGAAATCACTTGCGTTGCAGAAAAAATTTTTTCTTCTCCAAGGTATTGAACCTAAAAAAAATCACATGTATAATTTTTGTTTAGGTTATTATTTTAATAAAAATCTACAAATATAGATACTTTATATATATATATATATATATATATTTTAATACAAACCTTAACACCAACTTGACCTTTTGCGTCAACTAAATCAGCATTGATGAAATGTTTTTCAATCTCTTGAAGTTCTTTGTCTTGATAAGTACGGCCAGCAAGTCGTTTTAAAGAAGCTACTGTATTTTTAAAATTTGAAATTTCTTGAGTTTTTGCTGCTTCTCCCAAGTATCTTTGTTTAGCACCAAATGACACCAATGAACTTTTTTAAATTTTAAAAAAAAATTCATTCGTAATGTTGTGTTAGTATGAGAGTGTGTATATTAATATGATATATAAAATACACCTTCAACGTTTTATTATACTTACGGAGTAGCACGATTCGAAACCTCATTACAAATTACATCAATTCCACGATTACGAGCAACTGCAATTACAGAATTAAGATTTCCAAGGTCTATGCCTAGTTTCACAAAAAAGAATAGTTTAATTAAAATATTTTTCAATGAATTTTTGATCTTTGTTTTAAAAAAAAAATTGTTTTTTACAAACCTACAACTGACATTATGATTTTATAATAAAAAAATTAATATTAATTCGTTATATTTTATTATTTTTTTTTTCTGATTTTTTTGATATAGAAGATTATCGAATATTTAAAAAATTTTTTTTTACATATGTATTATTTATATAAAAAATACATATACCCATAACCAATCAATTCATTAAAAGATTCCAAAAGATCGATCAACAACTTTTTTCGTGAATAATCTAGACTTTCTAAAGGATTCCATGACTTTCTATTTTATGACATAAAAAAACATACACGTAAACGTCTTAATATATGCGTGAAGATGTTACACGGAGACATGCAATTCAAAAAAATAAAAATGTCTGGTTTACCACTTGATCCAAATACATCTAATCCTGTTAACACCATAATTAATGCCCCCTTTAATGACACAACTTTGCTCAACCAGCCTGGCTCACTCAATGCAAACAACTCAACCACCACACCATTCAACTCCATTAATACTACATCTGATAATATGTTTGCGTCTTTGGATGTTTGTTATACTATAATTGTTGGAGGTGCAACATTCCAATTGTCGGCAACATCTCTTTTCTCTGACAGCCCAAATCACTTTACAGATTACTTTGCTAACTCATTGACTCTAGTGATGAATATTGATAGAGACCCAGAAATATTTAAGGATATCGTGAGTGGTAAAAAAAACAAAAAGAATAATGCAAAATATTAATATGAAAAAAAAAACACATCTTAATAAAGAAACTAACATTTATCTACTTATTCACAATGCCCTCGTTAACACGTAATAAATAGATCAAACATTTGCAGGGATATTATGTTGTACCAAGAGATGAGGTTCACTATATGCATTTGTTGACAGATGCAGTATTTTACAATTTGATAAAGTTGAAAAAACAATTACGGATGAGTTATATGATAAATGTTGGTGGAAAACTATTTCAACTCAACCGAGAGTTATTAGAAATCCGTGACACACCAAATTATTTTACTTCTATAGGTTAATATGCAAGCAAAAAAATAATTATATAATGTATTTTCTTTATATAAAAAAATTGTTTATTTTTTTTTTGTGCAAACAATTTCTTTTTATATATGAATAAAATAGGATTCGAATGTAATTGGGAACCACCACCAAATTCACTTACAAAGATATTACCATTTATACCATCATTAAAACCATCAATGATAGATCGTGATCCAGATTTATTTGCCGAGATAATGAGGTATCTTCAAGGTTACGATATAGAGATTAAGAGCGAAGTGCAACGACAAAATTTATTAAAAGATTCGAGATTCTATCGTCTGAGAGGTTTGACTGAGAAGTTGCTGGCGTCAAAGTTGACGATAAATGGATTTGATGTTGGTGATAATAATAATCATCGTGGTGATGATGATGATGAGTTGAAAAATGAAATATTATTCCATTTAAAGGATGTACGAACTTCAAATTCAGCTCTATCACTTGAAAAATCACTTGAAAACATCGATGATAATAATTCTAATCATATGATGCAAGATGATGACAATAATAGCGGTAACGCCAATAGTATCAACAACAATGATGCGAGAAATCGAATAATGTACAAGAATAGGGAGGGATCATTGTATTATTTGTTGGTGCAAGTGAATAATACTGATTTAATATGCAGATATGGATATGACACATTAGCACCATCTTTTAATAGAAGCGTGACAACGCCTCCAACACCGACAAATTATAGTAGAGAGTCACCATCAATTCCAGCTTTGGAATTACAGCTATCTAAAGATGATATAAAAAAATTAAAAAGTATCGCCAAGTCAATCAAAGTGTCTGAAGACATCAGAGCTGAGATCTGGCAATCATCATTGAGCAGCACATGTGCATTTGAGATAGACGGAAGAAGTGTAACTTTCGATGTTTTGACAAATGTTGATAAGTTGTCTTCGTTGATCAAGATTGATGAATTTGGCAACAAGACTTTGAAATTATTCGTTAAAAGTGCAATTTTAAGGTTATATGTAAAAGATCAAAAGATTGGAATAGAAATGTTGAAATGCAAGGCTTTTAGTACAGAGCGAGAATTCAATGCTACAAGAGAATTCTTGGACTGATTTTACCACCCGAATTAATTAATTTTTATTTATTCTTTTTTTCTTCACTAGTATAAAGAAAATTTAAAATCTAATATTTACATTTTTGCCAATAATTATAATTAACAAATATCAAATATAATAAATAGCAAATAAATAAATTATTCATTAATAGACTGTTTATTACTCGCTCACCATTCATTTTACCCATTAGATTCAGTTCTAACACTATTACCACTACTAAAAATTGACCTCCACATATTTCTAAGTGTAAATCCGTTTCTTAAATAACGATAAATGTGAACACCTATTCCCCAACTAAATCCTTGTAAAAATGGAAAAAGTATTTGGTGTTGGAAAATTGTTAAAATCATTTCTCCAGTGTTGTTGTTATCAGCTTGGTTTTGAAAGTTAAGCGCTTGAGAGTAACTTTGCCTAAATATTAAGTCAGACATAATGTTTGGATGTAGTAATACTCTTCTATTTGTTGATTGTTGTGGTGGTGTTGGTGTTATTGGTTGTGGTGACGATGATGATAATGGTTTAACTTCATCACTAGAAGCTTTCTGATTGGTAGTAATATTTGTAGCAATAGTATAAGTTGGTGGAATAGATTCTGTTACTCTGTTGTTACTATTACTATTACTATCAACATTATTATTAACATTATTAGCTTTTGATAGGGTGGGTACAAATTCTATTTTATCATTGATATAATCACTCTCATCACTTTCGTCATCATCACTTTCATCGTCATCATCACCTTCGTCACCGTCATCATCGCCGTCATCATTTCTTCTTCTTCTTCTCACTCTTTCCCTTCTTCCAATTTCTAATTCAGGAATATTCAATGGCGCTAGAATTTGATCAAGAGTTTCGCCAGGAGCTGGCATAACGAGAACTTCACGCTCATGTTCATCCTGATATGAAATTTCAGGCGTAACCGCCAATGAATCTATATTTTCACTATTAGGATACGACACTATACTACCACTACCTTCTGATAATTGTGAGGGTGATGATGATCCATCTGCTGTAATAAATGACATGTTATTATCGTCATGTGTATTATTATCAGATCCTGATTCATTTGTGTGTATAGAGGACACCAAATGACCACTATCAGTTAAAGATTCATCATCTTCTGAATGGTTTATAAATGATAATGATGGATCCTCTTGATCCTCCTCCACCTCCTCCACCTCCTCCTCCACCTCCTCTTCCTCCTTCTCTTGCTGTTGTTGTTGCGGTAATGGTGTAATATCAGTGCTTAATGAATGTTTTGACCCTTTTTTTCGTAAAGTTTGTTTGTCTTCATCTTGTGGTTTCCTTAATGATATTTTAGGAATAACTGAATGTGTAGATGTATTGTTGTTATCATTATCATCAACACCACTATTCGATTCTTGTATTTTTTGATTTTCCTTTGACGACGATTCGACAACATCTGTTAAATCTTTTTCTAAAACCGTTTCATTTTTATCACTACTACTCATTTTTTTTTCAAAAAATTTTTATTTATGATGTAACATTTAGTTCTGCGGATAAATATAAATTTGTTAAAATGCCAAAAAAATTTAAAGGTGAAAATACTAGAGGTAAAGATTATTACATAAATAATGTGTATATATATATAAAAGATATTTATATTTATGTTCTAATTTTCTGATATGAAAAAAATTAAATAGTTACTGCAGCAAAAGAGCGTAAAGCAGCACACCAAGCAGAAATTGCTTCTAAAAAACAGGTAGAAAAGGAACGTAAAGAATCTCAAGAATGGGGAGTAGGAGCTAAAAATACTTCTAAACAAGAGGCACAAAGAATTAAAAAAGTAAAGTTATTATTATTATTATATTAATACAATTGGTTATAAAGTTAGTTTTCTAAATATTTTATTTTTAGGAGGCTCTATTGGCCAAAAAAAATGAAGCTGCAAAATTGTTAGAACAAGAAGAGAAAGAATTATCAAAGTATAAGCCTATATTAAAACCTCCAAAAGTAACTGGTGAAGAAGTGCGTATTCTTATTTATTTAAATCATTATTAGTAATACGAATTAATTGTTAATAAATAATAATGATAATTAATTATTTAGAAAAAAGCTATAAAAAGAACACAAAAACAAGAAGTTACTTCAGAAGAACGACGTGTGATACCAGAATATTCAGCTTCAAATATCGAAGATGCAATAGATTTACTTTCAGTTGCCACAGAAGCATCATTTCCTAATGGCAATCTAAATAGTGTTGGAATCTCAAATGCTTCAAATAATATTATTGAAAAACATCCAGAAAAAAGATTTAAGGTAAATTTTATTTTAATAAAACTTTTTTGAGGGAAGAGACGATAACAACAAGAATATTGTTCTTGTTATTGTTGTAAGCAATTTATTAATTGATTATTTATTTTATATAGGCAGCTTTGGCTGCTTATGAAGAACGCGAAATGCCAAGGCTTAAAAAAGAAAATCCTGGTTTACGTTATACACAATTGAATGAACTTTTATTTAAAAATTTTCAGGTTAGGATTGAAATCAAAAAATAATTTTTTAAGATATATTTTTCTGACATATTTATTTTTACCAATATATTAAATTATATTATAAAGAAATCGCCAGAAAACCCCTTCAATCAAACAAATATTATTCAGTATAATAGTTCTAGAGAAGAGCAAAAGAATTTAATCGAGACGACTATAAAAAATGTCGAAGATCGATTAAAGATTTGATTTGGCTTAACTTTTTAAATACAATTATAATTAATTAATTTAACAATCATTAATAAAAACTAATTCCAGAATAGAACACTTTTTGTCCGATAGAAATATTGGAAAACCTTGACAATTATAATTGGTCATGCATATATTTCTTGGAAATTTTATGTGAATCATTCAAAACTCGCTAACTTTTTTTGTTTTTTTAAAAAAGGAAATTCTCTACAAACCATTTTTTATAAAATGTAATTTTCAATCTGCAATATGCTATTTGATGTTGCTGATTGTAAATTGGAGTTTTGCTCAGATGGCAGATAGCAAATAGCAAGGCTTGTCAACGAGTTTTAGTAAGCATCATTTTTGGGGAAGGATGAAAACAAAATTGAAATACGAAACATTGGAACGGACAAATTTTTTTTGTGTTGATACTATTCATTAAAACGATCTTCTTCAAAATTAATTCTCTTTGAGATGTATTCATTTATTATTTTTTTAATAATTCATAAAATAAAAAAGTGGTGCTGAAATTTCAGCGTCGCAACATCAATTCTCATTTCACATCACTCACGTTAAGGAATTATATTTAAACTAAAAATGGATCGTGTATAGCTTTTTTTTACTATGTATTAATAATGAACAAGTTCAGGTCGTCTTTTTTGTTCATTCCGCTGTACTCTCCAAGCATAAGGTTAATTTTATGCTCAATGGAAACCCTGCAAGCAGAACTCAGTTCACAGAATGCTTATGGTATAACAGTCACAAAACACAAGGGTTAACCTTGCAAAATATATCCGTCTGCCTTGATCAAGAGGTATTCACTCGCTCCTGGACAAGCTTGTTGCTCTCAGTCGTTGTACCAAATGGGAAGATATCTAACTCTCTTTACCAATGAACTTTTCTACATATTATTGATCAGGAACACACAATAACCATAGAAAATGTTATTGTTATAGAAAAATTACATTTTCAAAATAATCAAGCTTCCTTTGTTTCCAGAACTATGTTGTATAAATCATACAATGATTATTATATATTAAGATAAATAATCTGAATTGTAAAATGTTACCTACAAAGAGAATCAATAGATTATATAAGTGAAGAAAGATGAGGCTTTAAATACGAAAGAATTTTAAATCATGCACAAACCTAATAGCTTGATAGCTTAATTGGACATAGTGTTGCAGCCTTAGATTTATGCAATGTCTCTGACAATTTTCTTAGATATACAGTATATTTTTATTATCTTGAATAAAATAAATAAACATCACTTAGCTTTTTATTACTATTTGATCTTTTCCTTGAACATGAATGCCTCCATATACTATATGTCTATTACAATGTTTAGAAATAATTTTTTTTTAGGAACATGATTTCGAAACAATAATGTGTGCCTATCTATTCAAGTCTCTGAGATTCACAAAAATAAATAAATAAAATTTTCTTCCCATTGATTGAAGGATCAAAAAAAAAATTTTCCCTTCCAATTTTATAATTCCTTAATAGAATTGTCTTTACGCGCTTAATTATGGATTTATAACCATACTAAACATGGTAAAGTTAGAAAAGATCCGAACATATGAGAGACTCCACAAGCTTTTCAAAAAGATAAAAAGCTCAAATGCAACTTCTTTAATAAAACCCAGAGCCTTCTACTTCCCTACTCTGTTTAAATTGCATTGTATCCTTTAAGGGAGTTAAAGGTTAGATTAATCTTCTTTTCGAAAAAGACAAACACATTTATTAAATTGAATGATATGCTAAAAATGTTTATTAATAATAATTAATAAAGTTCAGGTAAAAAAATCTAAAATTGTCGCGTTTATTTTTAACAAATAGATTCCTTGTTATTATTGTGTAGCCCCATCCAAGGATCTACAACAAAATATTCTTGCTTTCGAAATGGTAAAAATGCAATCATAATTAATAAAATAAATTTGATTGATCATTCATTATTTTTTCTTTTGAAGTCTAAATGTTTGAAGTTAGGTTGGAATAAAGGTTGTAGTAGTTGTCTAATTTGTATGATGTTGGAATATGTGTACCAATTTGAGACAGATAAAGTTTTATTTTTAAGGTTGAAATATCGAGTCAAAAATTTTAATCATGCATTATATCATCATAGTCAAGGGAAAGAATAACTTATAATTATGATGATATAAATACTCAATAAATTTTTGTTTGAAGGTATTAATAATTGTAGTTGCTATTTTGGTAGTATTTAAATCTTAGATCTTAGAAGAGATATTGGAAAAACTCACTTGATAAAAGAAAATGAAGTGTATAAATTAGTAAAAAAAAATTGATTGGGATAGTTCATATTATTGAAAAACATTGTTTCTAATTGAAATAATCTAAAGAATTCTTGAATCAGGAGGAACTCCCATCATTTTCTTCTTCAATGATTTCAAATTCTCTTTTCCATTTTCTCATCAAATCAGTGTATTTGGTAATGACTTCCTTTTGCCTTGATAGTGTTTGTGAAAGACTTTCAATTTCCTTTTTTATGAAAAAAAAAGTTAATTTTCTCAGAATAAAAACTCTATGATTAATAAATAGTAGTGATAAAAATACTTGTTTTAAAGCTATTTCTGGTGTTTGCCGTTCTTCGTAGATTACTTTTGTTAAAGAAATCTCTAAATTTTTGGCTGATTGTAAGAATTTATGAATATTTTGTTGTATTGTATCTATTCCATAATGTATATGATGTTAAATTATATATATATAACTTGTTAAATTATTAGAAATATTTAATTTTACCCTTACTTTTTTCTTCTTGTTCGATTGTAACTTGATGAATACATTGAATGCTTTGATTTAAATTTAATGATAACTCTGCCAGACTATCTGTTAATGTTGTTGTTGTTGACATTCTTTTTAGACGAATAATGAATATTTTTTTTTAACAATGTTACACGAGACATTATACTGCTTCGAGATTGTAGTTTTAAAATGGATTTAATCTTCAGACTTTTAAAAATTGTTTCTCTTTGTCCTTTCTTTACTTTGCTTTTAAGCTTGACTTGGCTCTAGTTATAAAAACTAATTTGAGCTTTGTTCATCTCTAAATGATACATTTTGATTTTTCTGCTGATTTGTTAACATATTTTAAAAAATTCATCATCCATAAATTAATATGATGACAGCACCAACGTTGCCAGGAGTATTCATCCAAAAGGTAAGATTGATCCACTGTTAGTATTTCTTGTGACCAAACATTTCAGAACCTAAAATATAACTTTTGCATTGTGATGGTGGGGCTTTGGAACCTTAAAATACAATAGTAATCAAGCTACTGGTTGTAATGGTCCTAATATGCCTGCTTATCAAGTGAATATTCCAATTTCAAATGTTTTTTGGAACCCCCCAATTGTTGCAGGGGCTCCAAATGTTAGAGGGTATAATATAATTGTCGGCAATAATTTTATCATTGATTTATATAACATTCAACAAGATGTCTTGGCTTCACAAAGAGCGTAATATTTGTTAGTAATGCTAAAGTAGCTTATAATCATCTTAGATTCTTCGCATAAATAATTATTTGGTAAAAGAAGGAAAGTGAAAACATATTAGCAAAATGAATCATGTATAAAAATAACTTTGCAAAAATAAAGTACTTGCTAAATCAAAACGGAAAAAACTTTATCTGTCAAATTGTTTGGTAAACTAGTTAATATAACATGGTTTCTTTACGAAAAAAAAACGTATAAAAATGCTTAATGTTAATATTTAATATTTAACATTAGATACATTAGATATTAATTAAAATATAATTTTTCGGGAAGCATGAGATTAAAAAAACAAAATGAATGCTAAATTTATGATTATGTGAATCCAGAATGAATTGGTTATTACTAACGAAGAAAACGTCTTATTTAGTTTATTTAGTCGAAACTAATTTATTAACTTATTTAAGTTAATTTTATTACAAAGTTACTTTACAAGTATGTCAAATTCAAGCTTCTTATATACAATTAATTCAATTATGAGTCCTTTTACCACAATTTTGTGTTGTTAGACACACTGATTCTTTACTAAATAATTACGATGTTATATATATATGAAAATGGAATTGGGATGTTTTGGCCAATGAATCACCGTTAAATTCAAATTCTGGTAACTCTATGATGTTTGAATCATAAATGTGGAAATTCAAGTTCTCGCTTGAAAAATCAGTACACAATTAACATTCTAATAAAATAAAACTCTGTAACAATCATTATTTTAAATAAAATTAGTCTTTAAAATAAAAATGTTGGTTTTATTTTCTTCATTCAAAACGCTTTAGTAAAAAGCCACGTTTATTTGCTTTAATAGGTTAAGACTAACATTGATTAACTAGTGAGTGTTAACAACGATTAATAACGTAGTTTACTTTGGTGATTAAGCAAAGTTTTAGCACTTACATTAGTTAACTCGTAAGTAGTGAAGCATTGTCCAAGGGTTAATGTTAATTATATACGTGAGGCTATTAAAAACAAGCTGTTTAAGTCGTTTTGTAAACAAACCAAAACGAGTTTGTAATTGGCCAAGAAATACAAACTGGTAAATGACTGAAATAAAACGGCCACGAGTGAATAAAATGAATTTTATAAAAAGCCTTTGAGCTTTTTAAAAGAACCGTCTTTATTATTTATAGTTATCTGATACCATTAAATGTGCATACAGATTCGCGTACAAGAAAGAGGCAGTAAGCAAGAACCAAATTAAATTCGTAATTAATTAATCGACAAGCACAGGTTTATTGTATATTGCTTTAACTGACAGTAACTCAAAAATTATACGTGTCAAATAATCAGAATTAACCAAAAGACCACATTGCAATACCACCATTTAACAAGAATTAAAAACTGCAAATATAAGAAATATTATAAAGAATAATTACAATGCAATGAACAAATTTACTCATCAATTCTATTTCTTTTACTACTATTACTAAAATCTAAAAAATATTACTAGTAATAATTAATTTCCAATGTATTAATAATGAAGTTTTTATTCACCTTTGTTAGCATTTAAGAGAAAAGATTTAAAATAAAGATTATTTAACGAACTATCATTTCTTCCATAACTTTTTAAGCTATGTAACAATCCCTTCATCTAATATTCTACTTGTATGATATTCACCTGGATGTGATTTGTGTACTTGTTACGAAGCATTATTACCATTAGTAGTAGTATCATTACTATTGTTACTAGAATTTAATGTATTTAAGAGAAAAGAGTTAAACCAAGATTATTTAATGAACTATCATTATTATTCGTATAACCCAACTTTGCGATGCATGATGTCATGTGCTTTATCCCATTAAATTCATCAGGAAAGCTTTTCTATATATGTACATCAGATTTAAAGGTTGAAAAAGTAGAGAATTTTTTAATATTTTATTGGATCAATTTGTTTGACTATTACATAAACTACCATTTTGCGAAAGTATAAATTTATTTATTAAAAATGCCACACTCTTATAAAATATCCAGCGGACATGACTGGCATGTGCCTAAAATATTGAGGTGCAGGCACTGGCACAGGCAGAAGAAGCATTGGTGCCGAATTAAAAAAAAAAGGGCATTTGGGCAATGGCACTAGTGCCTGGCATGATGCCAACAGTGCCCAGCATGGACACTTGCAGAATCCTACTCCTGATCTTCCTGCCTATTAAGTCAACATTTCGATTTCAGATATTTTCTGGGATCTCCAAATTGTTGCGGGGGCTCAAATGTTAGGGTATAATATTATAGTTCTTGGTATAGTTGTCAGCAATAATTCTGCCATTGATTTATATAATATTCACAAGAGGTTTTAGCTTCACAAATTGTGTAATTTACAATATATTTGTTAGTCAGTATTCACATTTATGCATAATGTCAAATAGGGTTTAATTTAACAAAAAAATAATTAAATAAATTAAAAGATTTTATTAAATTAAAAAAAATTATTTCTTTTGACGTTTTCGTTTATTTGGAACCTTTTTCTTGGAAGATTTATTATTTTCAAATTTCTTTTTTGCTTTTAATTCTTTTTTCATCCTACCATCAACCATCTAATGGGAAGTTCATTATTAATAAAAAAAAAGCAAATAAAAATTCACCAAATATATTATTTATATGAATTAAATAAAATACCCTGTATCTTCCTTTGATTCCTTTTGGTCTGCCTTTAATACCTCTAGCAGAACCTTTTGCAACAACCAGTTTAATATCTTTTTTAGTTTTCTTTTGTATTTTACCAACCATTTTAGAAATTGTATTGGCCTTTTCTTTTTCTGTCATGTCACTAGTATCTGCTATTGCATCAGTTTTCTTTTGTAATTTCTTGAGTTTTTTAACAACCTATATGCAAGTTTTTTTATTTGATTTCAAAAATATATTTAGTTATTGTTTTTTAAAAAGAAATATCAACTTTAATTATGACTACTTACTCTTATCTTTTTCCTTGCTTTGGCTTCTGCAATCTTTTTTATAGGACGAGCATTTAAAGCTTTCATTCTTTCTCTAATGACATTTACAGCTTCTTTAGTGATTGGTAGATTTGGTTTATTATGTTTTTTCTCATCGTCAGCAAACCATAATGGTAATCCTTCCTTATCATTATAAACATATCTTCTAAATCCATCATCAATCAAATCTTCTTTTGTCTTTTTACCATTTACTAATTGCTGTGCAAGTGTTATTGCCTCTGCTGTAATCAATCCAATTTCTACATAATAAAAAGGCATGTATTCGGTTTAAAAAAAAACCCCAATGAATTTAAGAATAAAAATATTTTTTTTTTATAGGAAATGGTTACTTTGGGCTCTTTTCATCTTTTTTTCATCTTCGTCAGGTATATTGGCATCCCACATTTCTTCATCACTGTCTTTATCAACAGGAACTATTTCTATATCTTCGTCATTATCATCATCCTGAATCTATTAAAAAAAATATTTTTTTTAAAAATAAAAACAAATAAATAAATAATAAATATTTTTTAATTTTAATTTTACCTCAGCAGCTTTACGTTTTAATGATTTTCCATTGGACTTGACTGTTCCATTCTTTTCAATATTTTCACTTGACTTATTTTTTGTAATAATTTTCAAGTCAACATTATCATCCTCATCTTTAACAATATTCTCATTCTCATCCTCACTTTCATTTTCACTTTCATATTCATCCATATCTTTATCATCATAATCATTGATATTATCACTTTCACTGTCATCATCATCATCATCATCATCATCATCATTATCGTTGTCGCTGTCGCTGTCACCTTTATCATCATCATTGTCACTGTCAGATAATTTTTCAAAAGTGGGATAGGAATTTGAAGGCTTTAATGGTTTACGTTCTATATATTGCTCATACCTATAAAAAATAGTATTAATACAATTAATTAATAAATAATATATATTTAAACATTTATTTGAAAATTATTTACATATTATCCAATTCTTCTTCCAAGTTCTGAGAATCATCATCACTTTCATCATTATCATCATCATCATCACCATCATCATCATCATCGCCTTTATTCTTTCTTAATTCTTTTTTATCATTATCGTTATCAATTACAATATCATTATCATCTGCAAAATCATCGTCGTCCAGGATAATGTCCATATCACCTTTTCTAATATTATCGATAGCCTGGTTATTAAAAATATATATTAATTATTTATTATTGATTGTTATAAACAATATACATAATAAATAAATATATATATATTTAAATAATCATACTCCTGTTTTATTGATAAGTTTTAGATTAAATAAGCTGTCATCACCACCATTAATTGAATCTTCTAATGCAATATCAACTGGTGTAATCATTTTCAATTGCATTTTAATCGTATTTTTTTGACGTTTTTCATTCGTTTTCCTACGTAATTTTTTCTTGCGTGCTAATTCCTCTTTTGTAAGTTTCTCAAGCTAATAAATAAAAGATATTCAATTGAATGTCAGGAAGTGGAGGGTTTTATAAATATGAATATAATATTCAGTTTACTTCTTCTTGAATCAATTCATCTTCATCCATCGATTCTTGCTCTTGATCATTTTTTTCTACTTTTTCAATTTTAGTTTCTTCTTCTCTCTAAAATAAATAAATATATTAGAACAATTCATACATATTATTATTATTATTATTATTTTAATAATACGTATAATTATGATGATTACAAACTTACTAATTTTTCCATATTATTTTTCCACTTTATTAAATTTTTAAATTCTTTTCTACCCAAAACTTTTAAATCTTCACAAGATAATTTAATCTCTTCGGTAGTCAATTCATGGTTTAATAATCTAATAAACAAATGTATTATGTTAGTAAGCAAGTAAATAAATTAAATATTAAAAAATAAATTTGATTTAATATTTTACGCACTCTTGACCATCATCATCAAATTTCAGTTTATTAACACTGCCAAGTAATTTTACAGGATCATCAGTATTAATAAACTCCAAAACTGAAATTTCTTTATACAAAGTATAATCTCCCTCTTCGTATCCCTCTCTCTGCCTTTTCTTTTTTTCAGGATGCAATATATCTAAAATTGGATTTAAAAATTTCTTTGCTGATGATGATGATGTTGTTGATGGCGCGGAATCTATATCTTGAAATACTGATTTTGGATCTAAGAATTTTGGATCTATCTTTTTCGGTGCAATAAAATCTTTACAAATAACATAAATTTCTGCTGAAACATTTCTATATTATATGAAATATATGTAAGAATGTGAGATATGCATCAAATAATTTATTACACTAACAAAAGATATAAAAAAAATAAAAAAAATACCTCGAAGAAGCAGGTTTGGTTGCTTCAACTTTATTAAATAATTGATTAAATACCCATAATAAATTATTATAATCTTTTGATCTAAAAATTTTTGTTATAAATATTCCTAGAATAAATGTAATTAGATTTGTAAATACATAACATAATAATATTTATAATCATAATTTCATTTATTTATTTGTGTGCATAATTACCTCCTTTAGTTAAAAATTCAACAGCTAATTTCAACGCTTTTAAAGTTAACTCTGATTGAGAATAAGCATCTTGTATCCATGATATACCAACGTTTGGAGCACCATCATGTAACACGCTAAATCATTAATAATAAAATGAAATTAATGAAGTGATATGTATTAAATAAGATTTTTATGATAATTATGATATCAATTTATCATTGATTGTTAATCCTTAATCATTTAACCATAATTTTAATTTATAATTACACGTCAGCTTTCCATGTTTTTAATTGATTTCTTAAAGCACTTCTACACTTTTCAGATGTAATGTCTTCTTGTAAAGTGATAATTTTTGGTATTGGTTTAATTGGTACAAGATCAACTCCTAATTTTTAAAAAAAATAATCAATAAGTAAATTTTTTAAAAATAATAAGAAAGAGCAATAATTCCACCCACCAACAATTAAACTTGACATAGGCATATATTTACTAGCCACTTGTAACCTATTATTATATATAATTAAACATTTTTTTCTTCTTCCTTGCCACTACTAAGTTAAAAATATACTCATTTTCTTACCAACCACCGGGTGCTGCACAAAGATCAATCAAACATTTTGATTTTTCTAAAAAATTATACTTTTTATTCAATTGTATTAATTTGAAGGCTGAACGAGCTCTATAGCCATGTTCCTTTGCTAAATGATAATACTTATCCAAACGTCCTATTGATTTTATGAAAATAATAATTATAACAATTTGATATTTTGCTAGGCAAATGAATTGATTGTTTAATCTATTGAAGTTTATACCTTTTCCTCCTTTTTTATTCTTTTTACCCATTTTTTTTTTACAAGATTTTTTATCATGACGATCGTAACCTTTTTTACATGTTTCTCTAAAAATGGTTGCCGGGGTAGTCAGGAACCCCGGATATTTATCATGTTTGTTATTATGTTATTTATTATGGATCGAAGAATTATGAACTTATGTATAGTGATTATTTTCTACAAACAACAAAACAATAAGAAGGATGATGATACTGTAAAGTTGTGTCATGAGACAAAAGATGGGATGACATTAATCCACAAAGGTTGCAAGCCCGAGAAGGACAAGTTTGGAATTATTGGATTACAAGTAGCAGGATCGATGTTATATCTGAATATTCTTTTGAGAAATCGGGCTAACATTGGCATATATTACCATCTAAAAGAGTCAAAAGTTCCGGTACAACAATCTTACTCGGCTGTCGTGGCTAAATTTATCTTGTCGATTTTGAGGGTAGGTATTCTTTCTCCGCGCCTAAACGGGTTTTAACTTACCCATAAAATTTCTAACCTCCATGTTATTGTATTCTACAGAATATCTTGTACATTAATACGTCTTTGATACCTTGTGCGCCATTAACAAAATTGTACAGGAAGTTCAACGGTAGATTCCGAATAATGGGTGTACTCATTTCCATTTATTTTGATTTTTCGTTAATAAAGCTATACATATAATATTCATAAAAACAAGCCAATTGATTTCTAAGCATGCTGAGAATATTCAAATCGAGATTATTTACCTCTAAATTCTGCATACCCCATCTATACTTACAAGATAAAAAATTATCGCATATGAAGTACCTACCTATTCTCATGGAAGAATATCAGCAAATAACCTTAGAACAGTATACCCAACAATGATTATTGAAGTTGGCCACACTCAGAGTTTTCCTGGCCTTCATCAAAAAGTAGCTCTTTTCTTTTTCTCAGCAAACAACCATCCAAATTGTGCTAATGGTTAAGATATTTGAACCTCATGTAGACCATACTATTGTATTAATTGTTGTGTTATGCCTTTGTACAAGCTTAACACCATTGATTCCAGTTCGTGTCATCTCTTTTGGAACAGCAAGTCCACATCAGAATACTGTGACCTATATTACTAATATTAATAATGGTATGGGTGTTCCTCCTGATAACTTTATTGGTGTTGGATGTATTGATTCATCTAATGGTGATCATAATTATCCCCTTTGTAATGTGGCTGGCATTGCAACATACCAAACGAGTATTCCCGCAGCTGAACTATTTGATGGAGATACACATGGAATTCCTGCAGGGTTTGATAATGGATTTTATTTGGAACTCTGAGAACTTCAAGTTGTAGTGCTTCAAGAATTAACATATAAGTTTTATCAATGAATATTTAGGTTGGGTTAGATAAAGCTGAAACATAAATAGGAAAAAAGCATTGTAGTTCATATAACCAAATAGCAAAACTTTCATAATAAATTTTTAGCTTAATTCTAAAAAATACAAGGAAACATATACACGTGCTGCTCAAATCCCAAATGTACAAAGTGAATTGGGCCAGCCTCTCAAAGAATTTCCGAGTCCCAAACTACTTTATTACACCCATATCAGCCTAAGATTTTGTGAATGTGATTGGTAACCTCTTTGTAATACTGTATATACTTATTGGTTAGGAAAGCATTGATTTGCTCAAAGTATGTTTTTACTTTAAATTCATTGATGTTTTTATTTATTTTGAAGATTAAATGATGTAATAACATTATTCTGATTAAGGCTTTTCCATGTAACTCATATCATTCGAAGTTTAGATTTTTATTTATTGTTATTATTTATTATTTAACTAATAAAAAAAGAAGTAATTTTTTCGTTGGTCATTTAAAAAAAAACTCTTTTTGTATTCTAGAACTACAAAAGGCCCTAACATTCTCTCTATAGTAAACAAGGGCAGAAGGTTGATTTGCATTTGGGATGTACAAAGCAATTTGGGATTTAGGATTCTTTTGGGCAGCGCTTATAGTTTAGGCTGTGTTGTCCTTTGCATTCTGCAAAAATACAGATCATCTATAATCAATTAATTGCTTATAGTAACAATTGGTCAGCTTCAAAATACTAAAACAAAAGTTTTTATATCATTTTAAAAAAGTTAGCCGATAAATTTTATTGTTTCATGAATCAAGCTTCAAAACTTATCAGCTAGTTATTTCTTAAACTAAAAATTGACAGAGCCTTAGCATTTTGTTATATGTTTAAGAAATTGAGACAAAGTAAATTTCGTGTATTTTTAAATTCAAGATTCTCATATATGTTAATCAAATATTAATTAATTGCTTTTACTACTTTTTTAATTTGGCCAAGACCTTTCTAGTTCATGCTTTTCAATCTTGAATCATGAATTGAATCAGCTTTTATACAAGAAAAGTTGAAATCTAAGATCTCTCAAGAAGGCAGTATTTAAAATATTGTTTTTATCGTTCATTCAGGAATTGAAAAATAAGAATTTCCTGATAACCTCATATTCCATACATATACACTCAATCATCGAAGACGAATTTAGAATATAACTCATGGAAAATTCTGTCAAGAAAGCCAGACAACAAATATTCTTGTTACAATACCAGTTCCTACGATTTAATCAAATGGAACACTTATAAAAATTAATGGAGTACAGTTTAATGGATTTTTTGTTTGTTTATTAATATTTATATTAATATTAATTATTCTCGTTTTTAAATGATGTTACACGGACAATGTGATAGTAGTATTTTAATACGTATAAGGGTTATAATTTTTTTTTTAGGTTTAAAAAAAGTAAATTCACATTAACCAAATAAGGAAAAACCATGAACCTTTCTTGTACGAGTATATTATTATTATACTTGGCTTTTACAAATATGTCGAATTCAAGAAAATCTTTAATAACCAAACAATGTTCTGTAATTTTTTGTGTTACAAAATTATTATTGTTTTTTAAAAAACAAGAGTAACCAACGGGAGGAAAACAAAAACAAACTAGCTGTCACAAGAGTGTAAGTGTTATTAGAGCGATAATAAGTTTATCATAAGTTAATAATGTTTGGTGACCAACTTTTATTTGTATTTACTTAACTCTAATGATAACAACCGATCCAATCCCACGTCATTCCTTTCTCCTCAAGTAAATATTTTATTTTATTTATTAATTTAAAAAAAAAAATTTTTTTTATAATCTTTATTTTTTAAATAATCATATTACTGCAATAGTGTTCCATTAGATTATGAAACAAACCGGATAAGACCGAATTTAAAAACAATTGTTCGTTGTGTCGGTATTATAGAAATCTTCTGCCCGGGTTTCACGGAATATGCCCCACACGTGTTGGAAGAACTTTCAACACCTGCAGGAAAATCTGGTTTAAAGTGTTCCTTGGCGTCAAATATTTAACTGTGACATTATTTAAGAGGCCAAGACTGCAATTGTCAATAATCGTTTGGTCTAACCTGTCTATGTGTGTTTCAACTCAGACATTAAAGACAATTCGAACGCGATTTGATATTTTTCATTTTATGAGATGTAATAACAAAAGAAGAAATAAACATTTTTTCTACGGCGCTGATAGATAGACTTTACAATTTTACGTTGGTTTCTTTATTTTTTACTGTTGTATAGAAACAATACTTAATATGAATATTTAGTATTAATGTTTAAATTAAAGCTATCACAAAAACTTACCCACAATGAACATACTAAACAAAGGACGTTCAGATATCACATCAAACGTACAAAGCAAACTTTATCAACAACATAGATAAAATTATCAAATTATATTATTCCAAAAAAGCAACACTAAGCACAAAAACCAATTTAATAAAACAATTAACTGATAACACTGATCTAAAGAATCTAATTTTCTCACTTGGCATAAAAATAATTACACAAACCAATTACAAAAACATCTTCAAAAACAAAAAACAAATAAAATTATCACATGACTAATTGCCAAGAATTCTATGATGAATGGAAAGAAAGAAATAAAAAACTTATAGAATGGGAAAATTACAAAAAATGAAAAAACGCAAACATAGTAGGGATTGGGCCAATTACTACCAATAATCACACTAACAACAACAACAACCTTGAAGATACAAAACAAATCCAATACAAAGCAATACACAGTTGGTTCATTAAAGGCTGGTCTAGACACAAAACAATTGAATAACAATACATAAGGGGAAAAAAAAACATAAAAAATAAAAAATAAAAATAAAAAATAAATATTTTAAAAAAATACATATATAGAAATATAAATAGATACAACAATTTAAAGTAGTTGCCCACCTACTAATAAGCACATATGTGCAATTTTATTTATT
The DNA here is from genome assembly GCA_910592215.1 of Entrophospora candida. Taxonomy (NCBI): domain Eukaryota; kingdom Fungi; phylum Glomeromycota; class Glomeromycetes; order Entrophosporales; family Entrophosporaceae; genus Entrophospora; species Entrophospora candida. The sequence goes on from CAJVPN010000035.1 coordinate 41,893, forward strand.
AACAAGTTTTCATAACATGAAGAAATTATTTATTTTAAAATATGTATAAAATAAATTCTAAATAGATAAAACTAACTTTCAAGTATTAATGTTTAATGTTTACATTTGACATTATTAGGTCAATTTTTTTATTAAAACATAATTTTTTTAGAAACAACTTCAAGTTCTCGCTTGAAAAGAACAGAGGAAAAATAAATACACAATTAACAATCTAATAAAATAAAACTTTGTAATTTTAAATGAAACTAATACTTAAAAAAAACAAAAATGCTGTCTTTAGTTTCTTTGTTTAGGGTGTTTTTGTTAAAGCAACAAGTGGGTTGCCTTGGTAAAAATTCACGTTTTATTTTCTTTAGAGAGTAAGCAAAGGTTAGGACTAACGTTGGTTAACTAGTGAGTGTTAACAACGATTGGTAACTTTTAGTGAGTAAGCAAGGTTTAATGCCAACATTGGTTAATTAGCAAGTGCTAACAATGGTTAGTGAAGTATTACCCAAAGGTTAATTGGAAATATTGGAAATTGTAAACGTAAGGCTGTTAAAGACAAACTGTTTAGGCTGTTTTATAAGTCAAAGTTTGCAATTGGCCAATAAATATAAACAAGGTGGCACAAACGAATAAAACGAACTTTATAAAAGCCTTTGAACTTTTTAAAAGAGCCAACTTTGTTTATTTATCTGGTCATAAATCCTATAAAGTGTATTTATAGATTTGCATACAAGAAAAAAGGCAGTAAGCGAGAACCAAAGTAAATTTGTAATTAACTGACAAGTGCAGAATTATAGTATATTGCTTGCGATTAACTAACAAGAGTAGCCCGAAATAAAGATATAACGAATAAATTTATACTGGAGAATAAATTAGTCATTCATCAATTATTTTTTTACTATTATTACTGGAATCTAATTAATTAAATCAGAATAAAAAAAAATTTTTTTGATAATAATTAATGGATAGTAATTTCCAGTTTTCAGCATTTAAGAGGATAGAGTTAAAAAACCAAGATCATTTGATAACTATCATGATTTATATAATAATAATCTTTTAAGCTTTTAGATTTAGTAATCTCTTCATCTAATATTCTACTTGTATTATATGCACCCGGATGTGATTTATGTACTTTTTGCGAAATACTACTATCGCCGGTAGTGATATTATTACTATTATTATTATTATTATTATTATTATTATTATTATTAAGAATTTCATTCGATTTATCATCAGCAAAAATAAAAAGCTTGGTCTTTTTGATTGATTCACATCCCAACATCTCTGCATCATTTGTGCATAATCATCATGCATTCCTGGTAAGATTGGTAGTTGTAAACCTTGTTTACAATACCAAGAATTAAACAATCATACATATCATTATAAATTTTAAGTACAAATTCCTTTCTTTCTAACGATAATAATTTATTGTATGACGTTATAAAATTTAAAATTTGACTTGGCATTTTTTTTAATGAATATAATAGAGGAGGTTTTAATATTATTTGCGGATGCGTGTAACAAACAATTCTTTTCTCGTGATAATAATTTAGTTTTATTTTAAGAAATCATTAATATAATCTTGAAATTGCATTATTAAAAGAATAACTTCAACATAAAAAAAAACATCAAACTTTAGTGATTGGTTCATCGTTATTCAATAATAAATAATTTTAGCATTCTTTGTTTTTTTTATTTTGACACTTTTAAAATTTCAAAATTAAAACTCGCAAAAATCTTCACCAAACCTATATGTAAAAGTCGTACTACGTACCACCAATATTGATCAGTCCGTGTGTGTCCAATTCCAGACGCTAAAGACAGCTCGAGTGCGCTTTAATATTTATTATTACGCATAGTTAGCTTCAAAATCAAAAGTCGAAAAAAAAAATATATTTTAAAACAACTCTATTTACCAATATTAACCGCTTTGATAGGGTTTTCAGCTTTGTTGTTAAAAGGAAATGATTTCGTAAAGCCAACTATTTTCCTTTAATTAAATTAAATTTTATGGTTTAATTGTCATGCAATTTTATTTCATTGACCCAGGTTATGCCAAACAATTTTGATTTTTAAGCTTGCCTAGAATAAAAATACAAGCTTTAAATGTCAGATGTAAAAAAAAAGTGCAGTTAGAAAAGGACCGGGGCACCCACCAGCCATTTATAACTGTGTCACGTCCTTTTCTAATCGCCCTTTTAGAAGATCAGAAACCAAGGATAAACATTACTTGCAAGATAATTTCTATTTTAAATATATTTTATTATTAACACATAAACTGTTTTTTTGAACCGCTGCTAGATTTGTCCACTCTACGCTCTTTATTTTGTGGGAGAGAAGGAAAAGGGATAATAACAATAGTCACAATAATAGTTGTTATAATAGTCATAATAATAAAAATCATTATGAATATTAAATAGTTCATTATTAATACTGCTAATAATAATAATATTGTTGTTGTTATTGTTATTCAATTAATCATCAATTGACACAGTTTACTAGTATTATTATCACTATTACCTTATTTTCTTTTATCTTTTATTCACTACGGGTATTAGTATTTTGGGGGCAAGTAAATGACAGGCTTGTGAAATGGAATTATGTATATATTAATATAGAAAATATATCTGATATCGATTTTATGCAAGTCGGGTTAAACGGCCGACACATCATTTATCTAAAAAAAAGACCGAGATCGCTGATCACGAAGAATAACCGAAAAATTCACATAATTTTGAAAAGGAAAAGTGAGAGCTGACTGAACCATCAAAATAAAAATTCAATACTTTCCTTTTTCTCTTCTTGATTATCTTTGCTGTTGTCTCTTTAGCAAATCCAATTGATGATTTAAATCAGATTGAAGAAACGTGAGTATTTCATCTATCATTGCTATTATAATAAAATAAACATCATAAAATTTTGATTGTTACTTTTAATTTTGTTTGAGAAAATATTAACTGCTAATTTCCTGATGATAAAAATAGGTTGCAGGTATTTTCGTCATTGTTTTTGGAAAAAAATATTAATTCGTTCCAATTTAATGAGTGATGAAGGTATCTTCACCTAAAAAGAGAAAAATTCCATGTTTTGTGTCACTTGTGTATTTATTTACTTTCGTTTATATTTATTACATTAATTATGTTGATATTCAAGAAAAAAATTAATATTTTTTGGCAATAAAGAGTGGTTTTAGTATTAGGAAAAATATACCAAGAATTTTTCTCTACATGCATAATAATAGTAATATAATAAATCTCGAAAAAGTGAGATATGCATATACATTTGATTGATCAAGTACATCGAACAACTAGTTTTATACAATAATAATATATAAATTATTGTGTTTTGTGTGATACTTTTTAATAAATTATTGTTTACATTGGACAAAAAGGTTTTCACTGCCTTGTATATCCAAATAAAATTGAAATTATTAATTATCATATTTGATATAAAAATGTGTGAATTGAAAAAAATCTTTTAATTAATTTTTTATTTCTTTTTCTTCAACTCCCTTTTTCTCAACACCTTTCCTTATCCTCAACTTCCTCATTCTCATCAAATTACTTTCTTTAAAAAAAAAATATATCCTTTATTCCATTTCTTTCTTTCCATCTTTCCCTCCTTTTCTTTGTTTCAATTTCTTTACATAATAATAATAAAAATGGTTTCAATCAGTTATTTTACATCAACTATTTTAATTGCCCTATTATTAACAACAACAAACTTTGTTAATTGTCAAACACCACCATCATCAGTAAAATGGCCTCCACTCGATGTCCCTCCACCACTTGACAATTCCTGGACGAGCTTAGTTGACCTTACTAAAGTAGCAAAAGCTCCAGTCGCTAAAGCTGTCGGCGATTGTACCACTCCTGATAACTTTTGTTCATGGACTTGTACAAAATGTCTTAAACCAGAAGATATTGCCACCTGCCCCACCGTTAAAGGTAATCTTGGTTTATTTATTTAAATAATAAATTTTAATTGACTCTTAATCACCGACTAACCAATTCTCACATTAATTAATTAATTAGATTGGGCATTCACTTTCGATGATGGACCTACGTGAGTATTATCATCATCTATCATTATTATTTTATTTTACATTATTAAAATTATTAATTAAATTTGTTTTTTTTTTCTATAAATTATTATTTAATAGAAATGCCACCGCAACATTGCTTACTTATTTAGATACAATCAAGGTCAAAGTTACCTTCTTTGTTGTAGGTTCACGTGTTATATCCAACCCTGATATATTAAAAAGAGCTGTTGATTCTGGTAAGTATTTTTTTCAATCAGTTTATTTCAAATATCACATTACAACCATGCACACACACACATCATAAACAATTAATTATAATTTATTAACAGGTCATCAAATTGGTGTTCACACTTGGTCACATACACCTTTGACAACTCAAACTAATGAACAAATTATCGCCGAAATCAAATGGACAGAGCGTGCAATCCAAGAATATGCCAAAGTAACCCCCAATGTACTTAGACCACCACAAGGTGATTTCGATGATCGTGTTAGAGATATAGCTAAACAATTAGGCTACACAATTGTATTATGGGAGCTCGATTCCAACGACTGGATGGTTGTACAGGATCCTACATACCCAGTCGACTATATCACCAACAATTTCACTGCATGGGTTAATGACGCTACAGCTAAAGCTGGTCATATCTCATTAGAACATGATCTTTATCAACAAACTGTTGACTTGGCTCCTAAAATCTTCCCTATAGTTACTGGTAAAGATTTCAATGTCAAGACAATTGGTGGTTGTATAAATAAACCAATCCATAATCCATTACAAAATGCTACAACAAGTGCTGCACCTGCACCTGCACCTGCTGCACCTGCTGCACCTACAAAAAGAAAACGCCAATTGTTTGAAAAAAGATATAACGAATATTTAAAAGCTAGAGGAATTTAAATTATTTATTTAATTTAATTTTATTTATATAATCATTATAATTTCTTTTAATAAATGCTCTAATAATAATAAATAATTACCCAAAAATTAATTTAATAATCAATAAAATTCATGTGATATAATGAGTTTGCGGACTAAAAATTATATTAAATTAATAATTTCTTTAAACAAATGATTCTAAATTACAATCAAAAAATATTGAATTAGCACAAAAATATGGAATAGGCGCATAAACTGTCAGCCTTTAATTTTTTTTATCAGCAGGATTATTCTCGTTTAACTATTTGTTTGTTTCGTTGAAAAAAAAAATCATAAACAATTATTTTGCACTTTTTCTTATGTGAAATGAACTAATGATACAAATCACCTTATTTCATACGTTAAATATGCACTGCTGTAAAAGACGACGTAAATGAATTTGAATTATAGACCTTGTGAAGCAAAAATCATAAAGTCGGGACTCTGATCATTAATGTAAATCTTGATATCTATTAAAGCTCTAAATATTTTCAGCCGAAAGACAAATCTGAATCAAGAAAGATTAGCTCCAACTACCCCACGCCATGCGGAAAAATAACAAAGGTTACCTCATAAGTAAAGGATTGATCCGAGGGTCTGTTTTATTAGCACACACTAAAACATATTACATCAGTCCGTGTACATATATTTTTTCCTCTTTCGGGATGTATTTTTCCGTTCTAGCCTTCTTACTATATAGCGGGAAAATCATCTACGTCATCCCTGTACTACAACAAACCCATGATTACCTCCATGACTGTTTTCACACCTTCACGAAGTTTTGCGTCATTTCTAAGTGTCTTTGATGAGTGCAATGTGGTAATCCGCCTTTGTACAATAATTTTTTTCTGGTGTATACAAGATGAAATACCAACCCGATGCTAACATTGAGGAAGTCAAGAGTTATATCTATCACAGATATTTTGGCAAAAGATAAATTACAATTCTTCGTCAAATGCCTCATTCACTTTTCGTTTTCTCTTATTTGTCTGGTATAAACCTCCACATTTCATTATATTTTGCATAAAACCCGCGATCAAATCTTCCTGTCTTCATTTTGTGATACAAATAAGTGCTTCTTCGCATAGTAGACTCGACCTGTTTCCTCGTCGCCCATGTCTTTGAACTAAGGATCTAGAGTGATTCTTTTGACAATGTAGATGAACGCATGTAATAACGTTTCAATATACGAACAACATACGGCTTCGTTATTGGACCTATGTTCCCATTCTGGATTTATGCACCGCTGTAACTCTTTGTCGTTATCTTCACTTCTATAGAAAAATATAAGTCGGCTTTAAACTTACAATCTTACTGCTTACTAATGCCAACTTACCTGGTGGTTTGAATGCGGAGTCCAGTTTATTCCATACTTTAATAACACCTTGCGATATTCTTTAGTTTTGTATAAGAATACGCTCTTTTTTTTTTATTCTTTGAGTTCATCAAGTAGATTTATGATTCTTTTCCAGTACGCCATACTTTGTGAGCTTATTTATCTTTTGTCAAGACAAGAAGGTCTTTACCAACAGTCTGTTCTTTGTCGATTATTTTAAAACGTTTATCATTAAGTTTTAAATCTCGCCCTTGCAAAAAATTAATGAGAGTTTTGATATCCCATTTATTAATTGCTTGGTTTGCCTTCTTTACTTTCGTAGGCAGAACAACTTTAGCGGTTTGAACAAATTCTATTTTTTTCGCAGAAGAGTCAGAAATGGTATTTCATAAACGATAATCGAAACCACCAACGGACAACTCCGTTTCTGTTCCTGACATTTCTGATGGACTTGAGGATATGGTTTTTGATTTTTCTTCTTTTTTAACATTCTACCATTCCAGAAAAGTTTTAGATTATTAAATTGACGTTATTTACCATTAAAAAATTAAAATTTTTAAATGGTGCAAGTAATAAATATATTCTTTGGGTTTATTAGACTTTTTAGAAAATGAGAATACTTGAAGATACGATTAATAGACATCTATCTAATTAATCAAAAAAAAAACGGCATAATTAATTCAAGAGTGTTTACGTTTTGCTTCTTTTGGGATTGGCTTGATAACTTATTGAAGTAAGTGAGTTTCCTATTTTTTAACAAGGGAATGGATTTGTCAAGATTTATCTCTTTCTGCCCACAAAATCTGGGTCCTTGCTTTCCCATTTTTAGATTGAATTAAATGCAGATATTGCCCAGCCCCAAAAAAAAAAAAATCTTTTTGGATAAATATTATACTTGGTTTTTGATTCCTTCACTTTTAGTTAATTTGGTTTTGTTGGTTTTGTTACTAGTTCCAAAATCATGCAAGCATGGAATTGTAGTAGTAAATGCGCAATAGGTGGTAAATACAATTTGTAATGTAACTCCTAAAGTTCTTTTTGACATAATGTTCGCTTTTGTTGCAGCATGTCCGTATATTATTATATATACAAAGCACAGTACATTACTCTGAAAGTTAAATAAAAATAAAATTCTTTATTTTTGTTTTTAAGCATTATGTATAAGATAATACATAAGCAAAACTTGTAAAGCAGAAACAACAAAAAGGAAATGAATTCTTCTTTTTCGTTGAGGAACTTGAACTGTATTTGTTGAATCTGGGAAAACAACATATCGAAGAGACCTTAACTATTTTTTTAGTGTAAGCAATAAACAATTTAAAACTTAAAAATCTCATATTTATATAATGTTGTGTTATAAATTATTTGTTGATAATTAATTAAATACCAGAAAGAATCCATTTGCAAAAGCTGTATAAAAGAAAGTTCCTATAACAAACCAAAATGGTGCAATCAAAGAAACCACAAGTGTAATAATTACACTAAATAATGAAATCAAAATGTTAAATACCATAATATAATATAATTCATATATTGTTAAATATTGTATATAATTTATAACTACCCAATAAATTTATAACCAGAATATGAAAGAAAATCTAAAAATTGTGTTTCAGAAGTAATATTCAATAAATAACAACCAATTTTAATAAATAGTAACTCCAATATCACCAAGAGTAATCCAGTTGTGGCATTTATTCCTAAAACTTCAGGATGAAATCTAAAGAATTCCAAATATTTGTTATTAATGAGTTTTTTTTTTTAAAAAAACAAAAAATTTAAAAATATAAATTATTTTATTTTCATTAAAAAAAAAAAAATTTTTTTTCTAATAATTAAATACTTGTGTTTAGTTCCAGCAACAATTCCAGTTAATAATACATAAGTTACAAATGCCATTGCTTTTTTTTTTTTACAAGAGAGAGAAATAAAAGGAGGAAAAAAAGAAAGTTTGCATATTAAGTGTTAATAGAATAATTAAAAAAAATCAAATTAAAAATTAAAAATTTTCAAAAGATACCTGGTATGTATAAATCAGGTGAATTAATGTCTTCTCTTGGTGGCCTATAACCTTCCATTTGACCATTTTGTTCTGATCGTATAACAAGTCTGGACCATGGCTAGAGAGATATAGATTTTTTTTAAAAAATATTAATAAATATAATTGTTTGTTTTGACTGATTGATTGATGATTTATTTAAATTTAAATTTACGATAGATATTTATATGCCTTGATTTTGGTTTTAATTTGGTATTTTTCTAATTTACATAAATAAAGAATCTTCTCTTACACGATGTCTCCATGGAAATAACAATAACCTAATTTTGTTGGCCACGTATGAATTATTTACTTTAAAATAATGTTTTAAAGCAAAAAAATTAAAGTATCTATTAATCTAATATAAATATAGTTATAAGCATTAATGATTAATAAATCGATTAATGCCGTGAGAGTGAAAAGTAATTAAAAAAAAAAAAGTACAAACATTCTTCTCTACGTATTCACTTCCAGCCATCATCGCACTTCTTCCAAACTGCACGCCCATTTGAGCTGTAGCGTCATTTACCCAAATATTACTTGGATCGGAAGGTGAAAGGTGTATTGGTTGTTGGTGATGTTGTTGTGTTGGTGGTGAGGGTGAGGTGGGTGGATCGCGCATTTGAAAAGGTGGATGTGTGGGAATTGGGTGTTGCAATGGTGGTGGTGAAACTGAATGTTGTGGATAATATGTTTGATAAACAGGTACATTGTTATTTTTGTTATTATTTGGAGGAGGTGGTGGTGGTTGTTGATACATTTTCTGACAAGATAAATTATGGTTTAAAAATAATAAAATATTATTGGTCAAGCTTTTATGCACAGTAAGTAAGCTAGTCTCATTCGGGGATTGACGTAAGGGTCAATGGAAATATGGCTAAATCCTTTGCCGTATGTACCAACCATAATTGCAATAGAAATACCAGTAACAGGTTTTTAAAGCAGAAGTAATAATAGTAGTAGTAGTAGTAGCAGGTTTTAAAAGAAATTAATGTTTAGCGAATTTCAAATTAATATTAAGAACAAGCATGTCAGATAATAGATGATTGATTGGAAATCTAAATGTTGCAAAAATATGAAGGTTCTGGCCAAAATATCGAACAATTTTTCATAAAATGAATACTTTTCACATCGTAAAACACTTTTGTGTTTGGCAGAAGAATTTGATAAGATTCAAAAATATATATCGAAGAACATGATCTTTTCTATCTTTAATGGATAACAATTTACAAGTCTTGTTTTTGCTGTAAAAAAATGAATATCTGGAAATTTAGAAATATAAATTTCATTCATTTTTATAGAATAACATAGAAGTTTATTAAATAATTACTGTATAATGGTGATAATAATAATAATGATTGTATAATGAATTCTTCCGTTGTAAAGTCTCTTTCTTTTTAATCATACATGTCCAATCGAGCAAATTAATAAGAAATTGAGAAATTAAATTCATTTGACTTGATAATAATTTACAAATTTAAAAGCATATATGTTCTTACTGTTGCTATTCTTCTACTTGTCACAATCTAGAAAATCTAGAAGGATTGTCAGACTAGCTCATTTTGGTAGTTTGAGAAACATTAGAAAGGGAGTTAAATTGTTGGTAAAATTGAAAAATCAAACATCGCCAACTAAACTGAATTAATTGCTGAAGTAGTATTAAATAATTTCTGCATGTGCAAATTTGAATATAATAACTATTTCTTACCACGGAGTACATATAATGAATATTATTAATCACGGAATAACATAATCATTTAGTATTAGCATTAGTAATTAGTAAATGTTGTGCGATAAACTTTACAAGTATTTTTCATTCTTTGCAGCATTTTTCCATAGATGCAAAACGTAATGAATGATTCATTCCTAAATGGAATGGGTGTCAGGCAAATTAACAATGAAAGTGCCCAATTGTCGGATCCGAGGTTTATCACAATACGTTACTTCATATTTAGTGGCGCAAAACTGTTTAAATGTCATGGAAGTTTGATCCGGGACACTGGTTGCTATAATAAATTTATTAGGCTAGAAATTAATAAATTTAATTCTAAATAAGCAGGGCGCAAAAATTAGAATACCAAGGACTGCCAAATAGTTTCTAGCCTAAAGCTCCGAACGATTCAGTCCAAACCGAAAATTTCGGTCTGGTTTCGGCTCGGTTCAACTGTTATATACCCAAACAGGGATGTTAAATTTTTATTCCAGTGACAAATAACTGAAATATGAACCACTGGACCACTGGAACATTCAATGGAACAAGGGGTATTATGCGCCACATTGGAACACTGAAATTTCCAATGATTCCAGCGTTACTTGACCCATTTTGATAAAAATGTCAAGAAAGCTTGGCAGAAAACCAAATCATGTATTCCATGAATTTGTTTGTACTGATAAAAATATAAAGGTAAATCAGAGTAATTGTCTGGTAATCTGTAAATGATGTACAAATGATTCTTCAACAAGTCAATTAACATTAGATTATTATCTTGGTAGGCCTTTACAACCATGAACAACAAACATTTGAAATGTTATTGTTAAGAATGACAGTCTATGATGGCTAATCCATTCCAATGGGTAGAAAATGAAGAAACAATTGCTTTCTTTAAATTTGTTTACCCATTAGAAATTTTAAATTTTTTCTTTCAAATTTTATGTAACCTTGTATTCCAGTGAAAAAGGCTGGAACACTGGAACACATCATTACAGATTCCCAATTCCATTGCATAACAACACTGGGTGTTATAATAGGATTTTTAGCATAGATGAATTTTGTAAAATGGCTAATTTGATCCCACCATCTCAAAACATCATTAACAAAAAATTTATTGATTCTAGAATGTACTGTCTTCACTTTTTTCAAGCCAAGGGTAAACTCGTAACCAATTTGGATCAAAATCTTCACAATATAATTAAGTCCACACGTGGGTAAGTTCGGGACGCAACCACTTACGGAACGAAATGAAACGTAACATAGTACGAAGCGTGTGGCATTAATTAATCTCTTATTAATATGTCAATAACTTTGTTAAAGTTACACGAATTTATGTACCAAAAATAGAGATCATGCGAAGACGCGAAATGCAACCAAAAACTCTTAATTAATCAATTATGTATCTCTTATTTACATATATGTATCTTAATCATATTTATTTGTTCACTTATTCGTATTATTATGTATTATTTTATTTTATATTTATAATTTAATTATTAGACGATTTTGTAGATTAGAAAATCTTTGTAAAAGTGATGGATAGTTATTTAATTCTTAAATTAGTATAAAAGTATAATTTCCATACAATAATTGTGTTACTAAAAGAACTTCAAATTTATTCATGTTTCAAGGATCCCTTTTGGACTTATAAAACCTATCTTAAACTTTTATTATCCTTTTTGGATCTTGTTCTCATAATAATCGTTCAAATACTAATAAACTACAATAATTGTCAACAAACCCTTATTTTGCTAGCATCTCCATTAATTTCATTTATTTTCTAGCATACCCTTACGTTTATATTGTTGGTGAATGCATCAATAATATTTCTTATTTATTTTTGTGTATTTATGTGTTTTATGAGTTAAGTCTTGTAAGGCGTGAGTTTTAAGTTATTTGTATTTGTATTTGTGTTAAATTGTGGGCCTATATTGGCATGTGTTATTGTATTTGTTTTAGTATAGCCATAGGTATATGTGGAATAGTATAGCCGCATTACATTGTTTACTTTAGTTTATTTAATTGGTTTAATTAATCCTTATTACCGATCAGACACGTCTCACATTATAATCTTAGATTACTAAAATATTATGTCATTTATAATTTTTATTGATTCGTAAATTACATAATAATAAACAACATGACACTCTACTCTAACTACAGTCCTTAATTCCTATGCACCAACTGTTTATCTTAACAAAAAATGGCTATTAATATTCAAGCAAAATATCAATATACTTGACTCTCTTCGCCTTAGGAGTGAATTCTGTAGTACATGAATGTGACTTGACAGCTCTCTTAGGAAGACAAGGCAAAGCTGCCAACAATGCTCCATTACATGTATTTGTTTTCCTATTAAGCAGCATTTTAAGTGCCATCCCGTCCTGACATATATTTGTCCTCAAGTATATCACTAACTTCAGTGCACTTGCAATATCAGCCTCTTGATTTCCAGTGTGAAGTTTGAAAGTGGCATTGTTAGCCCCATATACATAGATTAAAGATCTTTTTACTTCATCATAGACTGCTTTCATTGAACCTAGACATATAGTTGTTCCATTTACTAGGCCAATATGCAGACGAGTTGCATTTACCTCATCTTCTGATAAATAGTAGACAGATGCGAGAATTAGGGTTTTTATTCATGAATATCATGAATATCATTAAGGGGGCTACACACTATTAAAACAGCAAAAAATCCCTTAAAAACATGGGTTGATCACTTGATTTTAATAGTGTGTGACCCTGTGTGACCCCCTTATGATATTCATGAATACAAACCCTAGCAAGAATGCGATTGTATTCAAATGCAGTTTCTGCCACCACAGTTATTGCATCCTTATGTACTACAAATCCGTCAGTCTCAAATTCAACTATGAAAAAGGGAAATTGTTGATTGATGCTGTTAAAGATAACAGCAGTAAAATCAGATCTAGCTGACCCATTTCCACCGTTACCTGAGATTTGGTGGTGATACTCCCAATTCACATCAATATCTTCTGAGCCAATAAGAAACGTATCTGAAAAGATTTTTGTCCACATTTGAGCTTTTATATGATTTTCTGATGGTTTACTCCCTGGACCTCGGCAAGATGTCGATGAGTAGAGAAGAACAGAAGTGATTGCTGTCAATGCTGTTGCTACATCAATGATGCAGTGCTCCTTCATATGAGCTCCCCATAATTTTGTTAACCATTTTGTAAGCCAGAATGAGTTTACATTATCCACAATTTCTTCTGTAATTAAATTATGTATAAATATAACTGCATGGTGAATAAGTTTATTTTGGGTTTCCATAAGAACAGGTTCCAATAAAGACATATTAACGGCTGGTTTGGGTAAGCTGGCAATGGATTCGAATCCCCTGAACAGAGTATGATCCACAACAGACCATTTGAGCATAGAAGATAAGTGGTGGGCTCGTTGCGATTCTTCTTCTACATGATGATTCCACATTTCTTCAAGAATTCTTCTATATGGTAGGAGTAATGTGGCAACACTCAAATCAAATGTTAATTCCTCAACGATCCCATATTCTGGGAATGTTTGTGATTTAGGTTCTTCCTCATCTTCATTGTCATGTGATTGTTCACTGTAAGGAGGTGGATTTTCAAAGTGAGCTGTGAAATGTTTTCCCTTTTCCTGTGACATCAATAGATGGTAAAAAAAGATTAGCAAATAATATGCTAAGCCAGCAGGAGACAGCACAAACCACAACAAGCATAGGCTATGCTGTGGATTGCTTCCCACCTCAGCCAAAATTGGCCTCAACTCGACCAGTAGTCACAGGGTACATCTCCCATGAAAGTGCAAAATGTTCACATACAGCGATATATAAACCAGACACTTTTTTCTACACCAGTAGTGCAGGGTATGCATACAATGCTGGTGTACATAAGACTGAACACTCTTCTTCCACATACCAGTAGCATAGGGTGTAGAACATTCACCATCATGAAAAATATTACTGACCTTTAAATCATGCTGGATCGCTAATGCCCTTTCATTTGCTTTTGTACCAGGTTTTAGATCTCGGATCAAAATTTGTAATTCAGCACCCAAAGTATTATGAGATGCGTGTCTTGTTGCAGATGGGTTTTTCTCAATGGAGAAATGATCCCATGTCTCTACATTTTCCCACTTGGAAGGAGATTTCTCCCAATATTCTGACATATGGGTGCAATGTTAGAGTATTTAGCATCATCCATATAGTGAAGAAGAATAAATGCTTACCACGATTTCGAACTTTATTTAATATTTCTTCTGGTACTCTGCCTTTTGGTGGCATATTGTAAAAAAGAAATCAACTAGATTTTAATTAATGTTATGATTGGTCAATATTGGACAGACATTTGATTTCATTGGCTGTTGATCATCACAAATTTATCACATAAAATCAAATGTTATTGGTCAATTTGTATATATACAAAAAATAAAAAAATCATCATTTATAAGCAAAATTCTAAATAAATATTAATACACAGTGAGTCTCAGTTTAGCGGATATGTTTGTTCTGGGAAATTTATCTGCTAAACTGAGAGCATCCATAAAAAATCAAATTTTTGATTAAATCATGTGATACATATGTTAAAAAAATTAAATTTATTTCAATGAATGCAAAATAATAATAATAATATAATAATAAAAATACAGTTGGCATTAAAAAAAAAACAATTTATTCATTTAAAACATTGACATTATAATAATCTTCTATTCTTGTTTGCACTTGTTCTTGAGAATTTTTGTAAGAAATTTCACTTTTTAATTTTTTGACATTCCTAATTACTTTAAAATCAATATCTAAAATTTTTTTGCTGTACATATTTAAGTGCAGTTTCCAGAGCTTTTACAGCTTCTAGATTAGTGACCATTGGCTCGGATTTATTTGTTTCATCATTGTCATCACCAACTTCACTCTGTCCTTTTACAATATTTACAATTTCTTGTGTGGTCATTTCTTCTTGAACAAGAAGATTTTGGTCAATCGTAATATATTCATTGGCCTAGATGATCTTGAAAAGGAAGTTGAGTGATCAAACTATTTATTTCATTTACTTCCGATTGATTTTCTAAATCATCAACCATCAAATCAGTTGTATTTTGATTAATTATATTAGTTTTTTCCCAACTATTTTTAATTGTTTCAGTTGTTACTTGATTCCAAGCATCAGAAACAAAATTGATTGGATCGAAAATATTTATTTCAGAAACTTGGTTATTATTACTCTCTGCTGCTTCTTGGTAAGTTCTAATTCTGTTTTCACAGAGAATTTTTCTATATTTTGACTAAAAAAAATAGATGTAGTATTAGGAGGAAGAAAATGGACTTTAATATTTGATAAAGTAGGTATATTTTCGGCATTGTGAGAGCTTGCCCTATAAAAAATTGCACACGGAAAAGGTGCGGAAAAGATGCGGGAAAAGTGAGTTTAATTTCATTATAAAAAAGATACGGAACCACCCTGTCAAATGCGCCGAAATGTGCGGAATATG
>CAJVPN010000036.1:0-57025 GCA_910592215.1 Entrophospora candida
ATACATACATACATACATACATACATACATACATACATACATACATACATACATACATACATACATACATACATACAGACTTGAATTGTTGATCAAAGAACTTCTTGAAAAATACAAAAAATTTGATAGAACAATCAAATCAAAAACAGGAAATAATGCTCCTATAGCGGATAATGCAATCAGATGGCAACATACTCTTTTACAAATTTTTTGTCATCGTTTCCTACGATTTTTAAAGTATTCTTCAAAAGCACCCGAACTTTTAGGTTATATTAAACATTCAGTCTCTTATCTAGATCATCGTCAAACTTATCGTGACGTTGAAACATTTGCTCTACACATAATGGTATAACTTGTAATTAGACTATATATATTTGGATGAATCTAATTAATTAATTAACTATATTTATATATATAATATATAGATGATACAGTCGAATGTTAAATTTATCCATTCTATAGCTGACTCGTGCCGAGATAAAGCTATTTGGTTTGGTGAATCAGAACTTTTGGCTCGATATATGATTTTTACTTTGGCTCGATTAATAAAGTTTAGGTTATTCATTTTAATTTAAAGCAAAAAAAAACATATTTAAATACTATTTAAATTATATCATTCATGAATCTATAATAACAAATAATAATGATAATATGTAAATCTATTATAGAGGTAGCGGTGACATTCCATCGGAAACGATAAAAGGAATTATTAATAGCATTTATCCACAACCACTTCAATTTTGTCAAACGACTCTTTCTTTTTTCCCTGAGCCACTACGATCCATTCTAACACAACAAAGATCGGCTATGGGGGGATCATTCTCACAAAGTTCTGATAAAGATGTATATATATATATGCATACTATTTACTTATTAAATTATCCATCCATCACTTAATTAATTTACAATAAAAAAACCCTCCTATAGAAACAAGTTAACTCTGCTCTGAAAATAGGAAATTTATATAGATTGTTAATGGGTCAAGCTTTAAGTCCAGAAGATGAAGAAATATTACAAGAGCATTATTCTAAACTTGAAAACCAATCAATATTTTTGTGTGTATTTTGGAGGATTGATTGGAATTGTGGAAGAGAAAGTAACCAAGAACTTATACCAAGTAAAAACCAATAATTTGTTTGTTTGTTTACGTACATAAATAATCATTATTATTAATGTTTTGTGAACTAATTTTCATTTTTAGTAATACGTAAAATCTTGATCCAATTCCCGCCTTCCAGAATGGCTACTTATACCATCACTTTAGTGGATTTTATTATTGAAAAGATTGATAATGATCCTAAAAGTCCTTCTATAACGGTAAAAAAAAAATTTTCCTATATATGATGTACAAATAAATACTTTTTAACTAACAATCTAATACCAGTCACTTTTTAAAAGTCTTGTTGTCAAATGTTAGATGAATTGATATGGAAATATCAAATTGTCGCATTTGAACATGTTCTTTTTGCACTGGTCAGAGGACATCGTGAGAAAGATACAACAGCATTTCAGATATTGGATTATTTACTTTTTAAATCGAAAAATTTTTCTGAACGCGTCGAGTATTTTATTTCATTAAATTTTGAACCTAGATATTGGATAGAAGATGATCATTATGATAAAATGATGAAATACTTGGAGAGATATCCGGAATTCTTTCAGTATGAAGCTTATGCAATGAATGGATATGAAAATGTTATTTCGGAACTTAAACCTCCCTCTGTTACAAATATGCCAATATATTACTGTACAGTTATTCGTAGAACTTTACCAATATTGGACATTGTTATTGGAAAATTGATTGAATTCGGCGAAAAAGAATTGCTTATCAAATTGTTAGACAAGTATCGACTCCTTTATAGATATCATCAAACTTTGTTAGCATTCGTTAGAGATTTACTTTGTTACTATTACTCGGTCCCTATCGTTAGAGAGAAGGCTTTTTGTAAAAGACTAATAAGATTACTTGGTGAATATATATATTATATAATAATATACATTTATTTTAATGAGAAACGTCAAATAATTTGTTTTCTTCTTTAATACATTAATACCTATTTAAATAGATTTTGATGAATATGATATTTTACCTGAATTACTCAAATATGGCTCAGATGATCTTTCCAAAGAACAATTATTTGACATCAGTTATTTCGAGAAAGTTTTCCGAAAGTTATCAGATTGTAAATTTCAGTTCAAATTATTGTTGTTGATGTTTTGTTTTTTTTGTTTTTTTTTGTTTTTTCTAAATTAATGATTTTCCCCCAAAAAAATATTATTAGCAATGTCGCCAGAAAAATGTGCTCCGAAGACAAATTCAAAGCTTCCAGAAAAACATTTTCGCGAAATACCTAATCCTTTAGTACAAGGTTTACATATAGCGTGTATAGAAGTATTTACCACTTCCATAAAACCTGCAGATTTTGTCAAAGTTTCATTGGACATTGTTCTTATGAATGGTAGAAAGGGCGTTGCTTTGCAGCCTATGGTTTTACATGCAATAGGATTACTTTATTCTTTTCTACCTGTTGATGAATTTATTACAAAATTATTTGATGAATTGGTAACAATGATATTAACAGATCCACACCTTGGAGAATTTTCACAGGCTTTTAATTTGGTAAATTTTTTTTTTACATATTTTATATGAATCTAAAATCTTTTTTTCCTCCTTTGTTAATCTACTAAATTTCTAAATGAAATTTATAGACTGGATGTTCCTCAAGTCAGTTTTCATCTAACAATGATCCATCTCAAAATAACAAAAATGGTTCAATACAAGACATGGATATAGAACCGTCATCATCATTGCCATCATCACCATCAATACAACAAACATTCTCGACATTATATCCATTTATTTTTAATGAATATGAATCAAATCTTCACAATTTTACAACAAATGCACCTAATAATTTCCTAACTTGTATACATAGTTTATTACACTATTCAAATTCTGATGTTTTGCAGATCTTTTGTGACAAGCTTTTGACTATTAAAGATGGAATAAAAACAGATTTACAATTGCTTTATTTGTGCGCACTAATTGGACCTATAATTTATAGATTAGAACAAATTCCATTGAAATTATCAGAGGTACTAACTACATTTATATATCTTTTTTTTTTTTTTGAGATTCTATATTAATTTGGAAAAAAACTTTTTATAGTGTATATTGCATATTTTTAAATCATTAAATAATGTTGCAAATAATATGAATTTGGAAAAATGTGGAGACACAACTCAAGCACTGGAACAAGTTTATGATTTTTTGTATCCTTTTGTTTTACTATTACGAAAAAATTGACAAGTTTCTTTTATTTAAAAAAATAATATTTTTCTTTAATGTTTTGTGATTTTTTTTTAGGCATTACGTTAAGACTATTTTAAATTTATCAAGTTTAGAAAACATAGAAATGCAAAATGTTATTAAAACGATGAAATTAGCGGTTCAAAGTAGATTTTGCAGTTTTTTGAAATGATTATCAAGCTTCTTAAATAAATTCGAATCTTAATCAAAATTATTTATTTTGATATGCAAGATTATATATACAATAATTTGAAATATATCGACATGAGATTTAAACAGTTCTCCTAAATTTTTATTTAGCTGTTCATAAAATAACTATTTTGAGCCCCACTTGAGACATTTTCACAGATTGCTTGACCATTTCGTGTAACATTCATAACTTATATAAACAAATGATTTAAGGAATTCGACAGAAGTTTCTTTCTACCCATAAAAATATAACTAAAAATTGTTAATATATTTTGGGGAAAAAGGAATAAATATCAATATGTTGTTAAATGGATTTCGAGTTGAAATCATAGTGAATGGCCAACCTTTGAGTGAATATACTGAGCCATTAAGTAGAAATGAAGTAAAGTTTTCTTTTGAAAGATTATTTATATATATATAAGAAATTCCATTTATTAATATTTAATCATTTTAAAAGAATTTGGCAACTAGTTCATCTTATACGCGCGCAGATAAATCTGCAACGCAAGACATGTGGTAAATTTTCAATTCTCAATCAATAATTCTTAAAATATATTTTTATTCATAAAATTAATTATTTGGTTAATTAATGACGATGCGTTACATTTGTCTAGTAATTTGGTTCATTATGCTGCAGTTGAAGAATTCGGTGTACGTTACAGTGTGAAATATTCTGCACCATCTACAAAATGTTCTATTAATGAACCAATAAAAGCATTTTTGTATATTGATGGGGAGTATGATTATTCGTATGGTGATCTAAATCCAAATAATTTGTCAGAATTAAGAACATGTTTTTGGAGTAAAAATCGAGATAAACTATATTATTTTAAATTTAATCCAACTAATTGGTCAGAAGATGATGATAATAGAAGAAGTAATGTTTCAGCTAAAAACAATAATATTGGTGGTCCAGGTGCAATATCTGTTTATTTTTATCGTGCCAAAAGAGTTCGTTGGCACGTTACAAACACTCCTGATTATTCTGTTGAGAATGCAATTGTTCCTGAAAATAAGAACACCAGGTCAATAAAACTTTCTACACAATACGATGTACAACCAGTTACAAGACCTTCGAATGTAAAATATGACACTTATTTACAAGAGGAAGGTAGTCCCATAGCAGCTCTTCATCTCAACTATCGGCCTGCTGCATGGTTAAGAAGTCGTGGTCATGGTTATGGTCTTTCTAATTATAGTACAATAAGGTCACCTCTGTCTTTGTCCACACCAAAAAATCTTGTGAAAGTTGAAGAGGGATTAATGGAATTAATAGAAATAAAAGAAGAACCGATAGAAGTAAACGCCATCGCTAGAAGGGGTAAACGTAATAAAAAGAATCCCGAAGTTATTGTGATTAGTTCTGATGATGATGATGCTTCGTACGATTCTAAAAGATCCAAAAGATGATTTTTTAAATTTTTTTTGAATTCACTTAAAGTCATGTGATTTCATATTTCTAGTGAAAATCCTACTGGAACATTCGTGAAAATTACGTCATCTTGATTTTTATCTATTTAATTAGTGTTCTCGAAAAAAAAAAAAATTTTTTTCCAATCCTACATCTTTTTTATAACATAAATATATATAAATAGATTTGTTATTTTATTTTACGATTTTTTACCTCTATTCCACCCTATAAAATAACTAATACAAATGGCTGATAGGTAAATTGTTTCAAGTATAATTATGACAAATAAAATTTTATTATTTTTGCATAATATTAAATGATGTTTTTTTGATCTTTGCGTGATTTAGTCAAAAACCTCTTCACCCTGAAGTACTTTGGGCACAACGAAAAAATGAGATTTATGTTACCATAAATCTAACTGACGTTAAAGATCCAGAACTTAATCTAACTAAAGATAAAATTTATTTCAAAGGTTTAGGAGGCCCTGATAAGAAACCATACGAGCTTGATTTGGATCTATTCAAGGAAATTAATCCAGAGGTAATATTTTTATTTACTTCATCAGAACAAAAGGAGAGATTTAGCAATGACTCAAAAGACATACTAAGCATGTTAAACATGTATTCTTATCGATTAATTAATTAATTATTTTTAGAATTCAAAACGTTCAGTTAGTCCACGTCAAATCTTTTTGGTTCTTGATAAAGCTGAACAGGATCAACCTTACTGGGCACGTCTTCAAAAAGATAAAGTTAAATTAACATTCCTTAAGACTGATTTTGCTAAATGGAAAGATGAAGATGAAGATGAAGATGAATCGGAAAATCCTTTAAGTAATATGGATTACAGTGGTTTTGCAAATCCTGATGGTGGATTTCCAGTAAGTAGTCAAATTTATTTTATATTATTAATCGTTCACAATAAGATTAAAATAATAATAACAATAATAATAATAATAATAATATGACAAAAACAAATATTAATTAAAATTTTTTATAATAACAACAATAAAGTATGATGATTCTGATGATGACCCTACTCCAGATTTGGAAGAAATTCATGACTCTTCTGCCAATATTAATCAAGAAGAAGCAAATATTACTGAAGAAAATATTACTGAAGAAAATATTACCGAAGAAAAAAATATTACTGAAGAAAAAAAGGAAGCCGATTCAACCTAAATAATAATGTAACATATTTTTTATGATAAATAATAATGATGACTTTTCAAATATGTATTATAAACAAAACAAACAAAATAAAAATATTTAATATATAAACATTATACATGTATATTTGTGATAAGTATATAATATATTATATTCATTTATTAAATAATAAAAATAATTTTAAAATATAATTAATTTTTTTTGTTATTTGTGGATTTTTTGAAGATTTTGGAAAAAGGTTATTATTATAAGATCAGATCCTTCGTTAGAAGCAGAAGTAGTACGAGATAAATTTGGTGATATATTAAAAAGCATACAATGAAACAAACGATACACAATCAATACAGCATTTACAAGAGATTAGAATTTGTTATTATTTTTTATTAATTAATTGGAAAAATAGTGTACAAGGAAAAAATTTTATATATAAAATATATATGTAAAAGAAATGCTAGCATGAAAAAAAATTTATTTATAAAGAAAGCAAAAAATGATTATGACTTTATACAAATTTTCAGAAAAAAAATTAAATGATTTCCCAATTTCTAAAATATTAAATGTAAAAATTACTAAAATTATTATTTTTTAGTGTCAATTATAATTAATTAATATTTTCTAATGTCATTATAATTAATTAATATTGATAATAATAATATCTAAAAAAAAAGAAGAAAGTCTTCTAATATGAATTGTTTTCATCAATTCCTGAAAAAACTCCTTCTTCTTCTTCACTAACATTTTCAGGTATGATGCCATAACAATCTTTGTAAATGTTCTCAAACGATCTGCATAAATTTTTTAGTCCAAACAAATAACCTTTATCAAATCCTTCATTTGAAGGATATTTACAATCTTTTGCTTCATAATCACTTCCAGTAGTACAATGTGCAAAATCAATTATTCTAATATCAATTTCACGTGGATTTTTCTCATCCCCATCATAGATTAGTAGTAAACTGCTGGCATAGAATCGATAATTGTTAAGACTTCTAATTATTTTAGCTAATCGACGAAGTTTAGCTAGAATTGTTGGAATATGGTGTCCTAGTAAGCGACCTCCATTATGTATAAAGTCTGCTAATGACTTGCAAAATGTTTCAGTGTTCAATGAACGTCCATAATATTTATCTTGAAATTGGAATTCTTTGGTAGTGGTTTTATAAACCTGTATATACAAATAGATAAATAAGTTAGTGATGATTGTTATAAAATTAACAACATTAATCTTCCTAAAGTAAAGTCTTTTTGATCAAGTACCTGCATTCCACAAATTCTTACGCCTAATTTTTTACTAGTGGTTTTTGCACATTTCTTCGTTTGACTTTTGCATTTTTCTGGTGCCGCATCAATTCCATGTTGACGTGTTCCCATCTTAAGATCCAACACACAGGGATATTTTAATCCGCCAGTAAGATCTTCAAGCAATATAAATTGTTGAACTTTATCTGATTTATCATCATCACTTTTTTGTAATTTAGATAATTGTGTTGTGTAGCAATGAAGTGACCATAGATTATTATTTGTTTTTGTAAAAGCTGATGATGGTGATGGTGATGATGGTGACGATGGTGACGGTGGTGATGGTGGCGGTGATATAACACTGTTGTTTGTGGTGCAAGATGATGTAGATAAAGATTTAACATCTGGCGATTTTTCATAAAAATTATCTTTTTTATGAAATTTAATTTCTTCGGGTGTTTCCATTGTTGAATAGTCTGTTCTGTTTGGATAGAGTTGAATCAGATGACCATCTGATATAGTACGATGTTTCTTTGAGGATTTGTCAATTATCAATGTTTCAGCTAAACTTTTCGACGTTGAAATTTCTTGGGTATTATTAAATTCAGGTTTTGATAGAGCATCGACACTTATCATAGAATGTCGTCTTTTAATTGATGCGTCATTTTGTAAAGAACATACTTGACGTATACGAGTGCTTAATGCACGTGGAGAAAAAACCTCTTCAAGTACTTGTTCTTTTAATATCTTGTTTACTTTGGTTATGGAACAACACAATTCATTTTCAAATTCCATTGAATCTTTACTATAATCATTTTCTTTATCCGAATTAAGCAAGTTATTATTATTATCATTGAAACTAAAATCTTTATCCAAAGAATTTACCTTGGTAAGCACCCAGTTAGGTAAAAGATGCTTATTCTGTTTGAAAAAAACTTCTGGCATTGGACTATAGTTATCTTCATGAGAACGATAAGTAACATTTAGAACACCCAAATATTTAGGAACAAAAGGTAATAATTCAGGGTGAAATGTCTCTAAAACTTCATAGAAACAATGTTCTCTTTTTGCTAATGGTTTACACACAGCTTTTTTTGAAAAACGAAAGAATGAAGTATGACCTCCAACTTGATTATCAAAAGGCGTTAGTTGAACTGAAGGTGGCGTAGATGGATCACTTAAAAATTTGTTTAATTCTTCTTCACTTATGTTATCGTAGTCATCTCCATCACTATTACAATTATTATCATCAATGTGACTATTATTGTTGCTGTAGCTGTCAAAATCT
The DNA here is from genome assembly GCA_910592215.1 of Entrophospora candida. NCBI lineage: Eukaryota > Fungi > Glomeromycota > Glomeromycetes > Entrophosporales > Entrophosporaceae > Entrophospora > Entrophospora candida. Next base: position 8,607 of record CAJVPN010000036.1, read on the forward strand.
GTATTAATTCTAATTTCAGGTTTCAAATTATGTTTTATAGGAATTTGTTTAGCTTTGTGTTTTGAATTGAAATAATCTGTGATTATTGGTGAATGAGGAGGGTTGTTGTTGTTGTTGTTGTTGGATGTAGGTGATGGTGTTGAATCTTTAGTTAATACTATAGGTTGAGTGTTGACTACAATACGATCAGGTAAAGATGATTTGAATAGATTTAAGGAAAGTGATGACTTGCGACCACTGCTAATAACAGGAGTTGGTGTCTCAAATGAAGAAGCAGCAATTGATGAACATTTACGAATAGGTTCAGAAGCCCTTTTCTTTTGAACTGGTGAAGAAGATTTTGTCTTTTCGTTAAATGGAATAAAATTCAAAGTTTCAGAAAGTTTCCTTTGTTGATTAGGTGGTGATCCAAAATTTTGTGATAAAGTATTTTTTGATGTTATGGATGAATTTTTTAAATCATTTAGTTTTTGTGTACTATTTGAACGATGATTATTCAATGCAGTAGATAAACTTGATCTAAAAATAATCAAAGGAAATCGATAGAAATAGTAAGTATTAGCAAAAAAAAAAAAAAAAAAGAGTACATATATATAAGAGAAAAAAAGTTACCTTGATGATGTTGATGATGTTGATGATGGTGGTGATGGTGGTGGTGATGATGATGATGATGAATTGTTTTCACTACAAGAAACTAATGACTCCAAAGAAATGCGAGACGTGGAAGAACTTAAGTTTTCTTCATATTTTGGAGAAATAGAAGTCACGGAAGAGGTGTTTCGATAGTTATTGGGAAAAATTTGTGTATCATGAATATTGGGAACGGGTTCTGTAATGGCGAACATTATAAGTTTTTCTTCGAGAAGTTTTATAAACTGATAACAAAACAGGTAAATTATAAATTTGTTTAGATTAGCGTTTTAAATCTTGAGGTAAAAAATTATTTCTGATACAACTGAAAGAAAATAAATAATAATAATAAGAGAACTGAGTAATGTACAAAGTATTTATTGTACAAATTTAATATTCTTTTTAAGGTTTAAAAAAAATATAGTTATTAATACTATGTTAATATATATATGTTTTTCTGTGATCTTGTTGAAGTATGTTTAATGTTAAAACTTAATAATGTTCAGAATTACTGAACTATGCAAGTTAGCAATTACTTTGGACGAAAACTCAAGCTTGAAATTGTAAACAATTCAAGATCTTATTTTTAAGATTTAAATTAATTTCTTTTTAATTCTAATTTATGCGATTTTAATAATTCATAACATTAAAAAAAAGGAATAAGTTACCTTGAAAAAGAAACAAATTTAATAAGTTTTTGTTGTATGATTATCTATCTTATTTATTAATTTCTATAACTTTTATATTTTATTACTTGTGCGTGAGAATATATATTATTTAATTATTTTATATAAATAGATTAATTTTCAAAATTTTAAAATTTAATTGAGAAGAAATCGACTCTCTTTTATATTTGGAATTTCTAACCATTATGAGGCACAAAAAAAAACCATTATAATTGCAAAAAGACATTTAAAACCAAAAACCTTTACAAGAAGGTCTCGGAAACTTCATAATAAATCTATTGGCTAGTTGCTGATCTTGAAGCTTCCGGGGTTCATTTAGCAAAATTAGCGTTTTGATTTTAATCGAAGAATTCGTTGCATTTTTATTTGCGTCACAAGACTGTTTATGTACTGATTCAGGATAGTTATGTGAATATTATGCTATTTTCTCTGCGCAGTTAACAAATAATCGTGGAATTCCAGTCCATGCGTTCTAATTAATTAACATTTATCACGTGTAAAACATTTTTATTCAAAATTTCATTAATACTAAAGATAGTCAATTTCAAAAAAAAATTAATAATATTTAATAATGAAATTTAGAATCAATTCCAAAAAGCAGGAAGACATAAATAGAAAGACTTATTTCGGATATAGACAAGATAGAGAATTCTTTGCACAATAATATATAGGCACCTTTTATTATCGTTCCTCTAAAAGGATATTCGTAGAACAATGCTAACCAGCCAATCAGTTAAAAAATTCTAACCGACTGAACTGTGAGATTATCTCATGGCAACATCAAATCCTCCATATACGGTAAGTGAACAAATCACATGATTCTTTTAGGTTGAACCTGTGACGATACCCACCCTCAAAATCATGTGATTTATGGCGGTCCCGCTATATGTTATGTGAAAACAATGTTTAATAGATAATTAAATTTGGAATAATTTGGTTAGATCAACTATTGTTTTGGTAATTGATCCATTATTCTTCATTTCCTATAACAGATAAAAGCGAGAAAAAAGCCCTGTAGTACAAACCATTTGGTAACAATACTACCAGAACTAAGGAAATTGACTAACTGTAAACTTGGCGCACGATAATACCACCAATCAGACAATTTTGTCTTGTTCCATCTATCTCTTAAATCTACTACGATAATACCCCAAATTTTTTTATTTGTCAATAATAATTATGTGCGTGTAACAAATAAACAAGTAAATAATAATAAAAAATAATTAGTACATTGTTTTTTTAAACTTAATATGTTGATTTGATTGATTGATAAATTTGTCAAATTCCGGATCGAACTTAATTGGGTGGTTACTATCTTCTGAATTCTTTTATAAACAACTGAAAAATGGAAAGTTGAAAATTTTTTTTCTTCAGGTTCTTATAGCTTACTTTCCCTAACTTAAGTGAGCGCAACCACCCCTACCAAATTTTTTCAAAATTTTACAAAAATTTTTTCTTCAAAAAATTTAATAACTTTTTTTTAAACTACAGTTTCTTCTTCTTCTCTACTTCTTTTACAATAATAATAATCCTCCTTTTTGACATTTTAAAAACTTTTTTTTTAAATAATCAACCAAACTAAATTTCAACATGCGTGAATGTATTTCTATCCACGTTGGTCAAGCTGGTGTTCAAATTGGAAATGCTTGTTGGGAACTTTATTGCCTTGAGCATGGTATTCAAGTATGTCGTTATATTACTGTGTGATATATATATAAATATATATAAATTAATTATAACAATAAATTATCCAATGATAATAATAATAATAAATAATTAAATCACTTTCCTTCTTTTTATTGAAAAAAATAGCCTGATGGTCAAATGCCATCTGACAAATCTGTTGGTGCCTGTGATGATTCCTTTAATACTTTTTTTTCTGAAACCGGCTCTGGCAAACATGTTCCTCGTACTGTTTTTGTTGATTTGGAACCAACTGTCGTAGATGAAGTCCGTACTGGTACCTACCGTCAATTATTTCATCCTGAACAATTAATTACTGGAAAGGAAGATGCAGCAAACAATTATGCTCGTGGACATTATACCGTTGGCAAAGAAATTGTTGATCTTGTACTTGATCGTATTCGTAAACTTGCAGACAATTGTACTGGTCTTCAAGGTTTCTTGGTCTTCCATTCATTCGGTGGCGGTACCGGCTCTGGTTTTGGTGCATTGCTTTTAGAACGTCTCTCTGTTGATTATGGCAAAAAATCAAAATTAGAATTTTCTGTTTATCCAGCTCCTCAAGTATCAACTGCTGTTGTCGAACCTTATAATTCTATCTTGACTACTCATACCACTTTGGAGCATTCTGATTGTGCTTTCATGGTTGACAACGAAGCTATCTATGACATCTGTCGTCGTAATCTTGACATTGAGCGTCCTACTTATACCAATCTTAACAGAATGATTGCACAAGTTGTTTCATCTATTACCGCTTCATTGCGGTTTGATGGTTCCCTTAACGTTGATTTAACTGAATTTCAAACCAATTTGGTTCCTTATCCTCGTATCCATTTTCCACTAGTCACCTATGCACCAGTCATCTCTGCTGAAAAAGCTTATCATGAACAACTCACTGTTGCTGAAATCACAGTTTCTTGTTTTGAACCTAGCAATCAAATGGTCAAATGTGATCCACGCCATGGAAAATATATGGCTTGTTGTTTATTATATCGTGGTGACGTTGTTCCTAAAGATGTGAATGCAGCCATTGCCACCATTAAAACCAAACGTACCATTCAATTTGTTGATTGGTGTCCAACTGGTTTCAAAGTTGGTATTAATTATCAAGCTCCAACAGTTGTTCCTGGTGCTGATCAAGCTAAAGTTCAACGGGCTGTCTGTATGTTATCAAACACAACTGCAATTGCCGAAGCTTGGGAACGTCTCGATCGTAAATTTGATTTGATGTACGCAAAACGAGCATTTGTCCATTGGTACGTTGGTGAAGGTATGGAAGAAGGTGAATTCTCTGAAGCACGTGAAGATTTGGGTGCCTTGGAAAAGGATTACGAGGAAGTTGGTACAGATTCACCCGAAGGAGGAGAAGAAGAAGAGGCTGATGAATATTAAGCTCAAAAAAAAATTACAAAGGAATCAAGATCTTAAATAAAATAAGATAATTCATTTTATTATGAAATTTTTAATGTTTTCAAAAAAAAAAAATTTTTTTAAACTTATATATAGTGTTTTTCAACTTTGTAATTTTTTTTATGTACAGAAAAAAATTTGATGGAGTAAATTTATTCTTTTATATTACACACTTTATTTTTTTATTTTTTGTTGGTTTTGGTTGGTATTAAACATAATATATACAAAATATTATTTCATATAATATTTTATTATTTTATTTTTATTTTTTATTTTGTTATACCACCATGCCAACAAAAAATTATATAAATATATTATTATTCTTATATATTATTTTAAAATTAAATTCTCGCATCTCTCTCTCCACTTGGTGCTGAGAGGTAAAAAGAGTAATTTTTAAAAAAAGTGTCACTTTATATATTTTATATATATTTATTTATATAATTATATTAGCATTTACTCCACTTTTTTTTCGATTTTATGCTTATAGCCTCTTCTAATAAGGTTTTCAAGCCTAACAATAAAAATATTTTTTTAAAAAAATCAGCGTCTCTAATAAATCATTAAAATGGACACCATTTGTAGTCTAGGTTCACCGAATTATATGTAAAATATCACATAGATCAAAATTTACTGATTTTTTATTAATTTAAAAGTACACATCTGGAATTTTAAAAGAAAATACATCATATACAGCGTGAAAAATAGCATCACAAAGATAATTCAATAAAATTATTTAAAAACCTTTTGATATGAATTACTATTGCCAAAGTTGATTCGCATCTTTACTAAATTTTTTGACCTCTACTAAAAAAGTATTAGACACCCCAAAAACAAAAAGGATCAGACAAATTTGCAAGCTCAAGTTATAAGAATTATTAATATAAAATCTCATGCTTCCCAAGTTTTCTAGAGCTTTATCAATTAAAAATAAAATAATTTCGATTATTTTTGAAAAAGGGAATTTAATATAATAATAACTGTTCTAAAGCCTACATAATAATATGTTTCAAAATTTTGTGATTTTTTTTTTCAATTTTTTCTCTTTGACATACTCGACCAATTTTGCCCCTTCTAACTCTTTTTACCACAAATGCTCAATTAGATATTCAATCAAACGACTGGCTTGACTAATTGTGCAGAACAATAATTTCGTTTGTTGAAATCCAATTTTTTATAAATTACAAAAACAACGTCTATGAAAATTTAGATAGGCGTTTTTTGAACAATTGATTTTTAAATGATTGATTGACAAAGAAATTTTGGTTAAAGTTTTTTTTGTTTTTTTATTTGTTTACATATTTTGTGAAACTAGACTACAAAGCGATGATTTTTATTTAATTGTTTAGTACGTTTTTGTGCAATTAATTATTTTTAAACGTGTGTCTCACGTAATGTATATAAAAGTTCTAAATAATACCAGAACAATGATTTCACGTTTAAAAATGATCAACGTTATTTGGATTAATTAATGCAGGCAATGTTCCTTACCTTACCAATTAAAGATTACAAAAGAATTTTTCTTGGATTAACAAAAGTTTAACGAATTAATAATAAATAATAATTATGGATTAAACGGAAACAATAGAATATAGAAAACACGGTTTTTTTTTGTGAATTTTTCATTTAATTTTTTAATTACAATAGTAATTGGAAAAAACAACTTTTTTTACGTCAGAACCCGAGTCAGAATTATCTGGAGAATTTTTTCCATGACAACATATTAATATCACATGCAACTCTAGCCACATCCGTATTAGTCGCTTAAACCCGTATGTTATCTTTTGTGCATCGTTACATGGGGCTGAAAAGCTGGCTGACCCGAGATGTGTTTATTAAGGATAAAATGCCACACAAAGTACAATAATGAAAATCACTTACTTATAAGAGAGAGAGTTTCACCAAAAAATCTAATTTCTGACATATTTCTAAAAAAAGTTACGCGTACTAACGATGCTTATAATAATAACCAGTTTCAACAGAATAACTGGCCGCAGAATTAATGCGCATTTATATAATTTTAATTGGTGCAAAAAATTGAATAATTACTAATTTTAGGAGTGATTTGAATAATCAGATGAACTATTTGTGGATAAATTGCTACTATAAACGATAGTATTTGTGGGAGGTTTTTTTTTATTGTTTCGTTTTCTTTATCTTCTTTATTATTTCGTTCTATTGTTTCTTACTACGTTATCAATTTTCAAACTCGTTCCGTTCCTTTAAATACTTTTTTCGTTTATTCTTACGATATTCGCCGTCCTCTTTGGAGTCTTAAATTAAGAAATTTCTTAAAAGAAGACTATCATGTCGGAAATATTGTAATTCCAACCACCATTTCACTGACTGTGACTTATCCGTTAGTTAATCCAAACAGAAACTTACTGTACAATCTATTATAATAAACGATACTTTGAAGCAGCAGTAGGAAGAAAACGTGTGAGAACTAAAAAGTAATGGCGGAAAGAAAAAAAAGGCTCATAATGCTATCAAGCCAATCGTATCGGAAAGACTATTTGAAAAGGCCAAAAGTAAAAAATGGGAGGGAAGAAAATTGTATGTGGTGGGCGGGTGGATATAATTATTTTAGATGGCAAGAAAAAAATAAAAACTTTCAGCAATTCGGGCTGGGATCGGCATCTGATTTAAAAATGAATCGATTGATTCTTGAAAATGTTTAATATCTAAAAAATAGATAATTATGTTAACGAGTTAAATATATATATTATTTTTAAATATCGCTAAATGTAGTATATAGTTTTAATTTTTTTTATTTCGAATTTTAATTACTTTTAAAACAAAACCATATTAAATCATCTTAATATCGATTATACATATATATACAATATCATTATACAAATAATATTATTAAAATTTTTTGCCATAGTGAGAAATTTTTTTTTTTTTTTTTTTGAAAAGAAAAGTTAAAAAGAAAAAAGAATAAAATTTTAATCTAATAAACAAAAAAAAAAGAGAAAATTTAATCGAGAAAAAAAAAGTAAAGTTATATAAAAAGTGTATATGTATATAATATATTATATATATACATAAATATAAAAAAAAATTATATTGTTAAACAATATGAAAGGTAAAAATAGATACATTCATTGCTTCAGAAATTGTACGATACGGATGGCGACGTAATTCTTTATGCCAGTTTATCATTAGTTGATGATATGCTAATAGTGAACCTTCACGATCCGTAGGTTCTGGCATACTGCGTATTATCGATGTTGATGACGTCGATGGATTTGATGACGTCAATTCATTTGATGACGTTAATTCATTTGATGACGTTGACGTATTTGGCGATGTTAACGTCTCATTATAATTGTTGGCGAGAATATTAGGAAAAGTGCTTGTGTTATTTATAATTGGATTATCATCAAGATTACTAGCAATATTGATAATTGGCGACTGATCAATTGTAGGAATTGTTGATGAATGTGAAGACGAAGATTGGCCAAAATTAATCCATTCATTTAAATCCAAAGAATTTGCGTCATTTTGTTTTTGTTGTTGATTCTGTGTTTGTGATTGTGATGATGATGATGATGCGAAATCATTTGATCTAGAGGATTCTTGTTGTTGTAAATGTAATTGTTGCAATTGCTGCATTTGATGTGGTTGTAATTGTTGAGAATTTGGTTGTTTACGATGTCTTCTTTTAACTTTTGCGGGCCAAATTATTTTATAACGCTGTTTAGCAACATCAGCTAATTTTTTGTATTCAGCTTTAACGTTAGCCGGCTCTTTTTTCCAACTTTCAGAAACCATTGGACTGATCTGAGTCATTTGTAAATTGATACCACGAGAATGCAGTTCTTTAACATAAGCTTTTCTGTAAATGATAAACGCGTTACTGGATTTTGACGGTTTGTCACCGTTTGGTTTAGAAGAGACCAATTCTTCAACACTGATTACGGGAGGAAAAGGTGGTTTAATGGAAAAGATCGATGATGACGTGTTGGAAGGAAGAATGGGAGTAGTGACAGGAAAAGCAGGAGGAGGAGGAGTAGGAGAAGAAATGACTGTAAGTTGTTGTTGTTGTAAAGGTGAAAACGAGAGTAACGGATTTGTATCTTGCGAGATTACAGGAGTAGTTTGAGCTGAATTGTTTGCAGTTGTATCATTACTACAGCTGCTGCTGCTATTATCGCTGCTACCAAAGTTACTTCCAACATAATAATTATCATGTGTGGATGTAGTAATATTAGAGAAGAAATCATCAATTGACATTGAGGAATTTTCGATACTTTGGAAATTAATATTATTTGTTAAATCATTTCCTTCCATCATAAGTTTAAAAATATCGTCAGAAATATTATTATGAGAAGAATTGTTGTTAAAGTATGAATGCATAACAAGTTCACTAAGATGAATGAAAGAAAAATTTGGTTGATTCTTCAAAAAATAGACGAATAAATATATGTGAACGTAAAAATATATTTTGATTGTATGATGAGGAATGAACCTGAAAGAAAATAATAAGAAGAAAAAGACTTGATATTTATATTTAAAATTCGATTTTAAATATAAAGTGTGTTAATAAAAAACGATGTTTTAAAAATTATTTTACTATTTATAGTTTCTATATATATTATATATATATTTTATTTTATGTAATATGAAGCTAAACTTTTTAAATTATTTTTTAATTTTTGATTTTTTTGAAGATGAGTGCAAATTTTTCGGTTATTTATATAAGGTTATAAAAAAAAAATGCGTTACATGTATAAAAAAAAAATTTTTTTTATGCAACTAAAATGAAAAATATATTTATTAATTATTTGTTATTTTTGTTATTTTTAATCAGATCTATAACACATTTATTTTCTACGGTGAATTCGAGTCATTTTCCTTTTTTGATCGAATTAAAACAGAATGCAGAAAATAAATAAAGAAAACCAAGAAAACCAACAGAATTAAAATTCGATTAAATATAGTAAAAAAATTATTAGTAATATATTGTTGGAATAGATTCAATTAGTTTGGTAAATTTTGAGTGGCTTAAAAATTAATACTTGCCAAAATTTATCACATAACCTATTTATAAATAAATTTAATGTTAAAAGCGGGTTGATTATTGATTATTAATATTATAATTTTAAATTGCTTCTTAATTTCTTATGTACATCTGCGTGTCCCACGTTTGTAATGTGACTTTTTTACATTGTTGAGTTGGAGCGAAGTGGCGAGTGAACGAATTCAAGCCACAAATAATGACACAAAATTTTCCCATTGTGTCAATGAAAAAATTAATGCATGGGTGCCCCGAAGATTTTATTAATCATTTAGAATCATCCAGAATCATTTTAAACTTAATAGACAATGGGAGCAAACAGGAAATGATATACATATTATTTAACTGCTATTTACCCGATATCCTCCAAGAAAAAACTCATGTGCCCTATTGTAGAACCAATGATTACCCGTTTTGTTATTCTAGAATTCTAAATTGTGTTCCAAACTATATACTTATATTTTTGTGAGAAACGCGCGATAATATTTTATCATGAATGGGCTATGACGGAAAAGTTGCTCCGTTGATATGGGTATAGCTAATAAAATAATGATTGGTGCGGTGAAACTAATTCATCATAAGATTTGTTCCGCTCTTTTTAGTCACTAATAATAGATAGATAAAGTTATAATTAAATAAGTTTTATTATGTGCATATATATTATGTATGTAATCTATCCAATTCAAGCATTAAAGACAAAAAATATTTTTTATTTTGAGGTAAAAAGCACTCGCGTAAAATTTGGCTTCTTTTTTTTTTTTAATTTGTCATACTAAATGTTCAAAACAATAAGAACTCAAAACAATAAGAATTTCAAATTACCAATTAAAATTTAAATACACCATAAACAATATTATTTAATAATATGTGTATAATAAAACGTTTTGATTACTCACCTTCTTTCAAAACCAAATCTAAAATAAAAAACAAACAAACAATAAATTATGTATGTAAAAATTTCAAATGAAGGAAATTCTTACTATTTTAATGTGATTAAATTATTAAATCAATTGTTTGTTGTGTTTTTATAATTATAACGCGTCAACAACAATTTCATATCGTTTAGCACAGCATTTTTATTCTAGTATAAAAAATTTTCCCCCGAGTAATCCATAAGATTTTAACAATGACGCCACATTAATTAACCAGTAGAAATTCCGGCCAGTGTAATTCATTCCTACAATAATAATAAACAATATTAATATTTCACAAATGATAAATAATAATATAGTAAATATGGAAAATTTTAAAGGGCTTTTACTGCTTTTTTATTTATCCCAAGGAATGGGAATGGATGTCTTAGAATGAAAGGAAGAAATATTCTTGACATTTTACCTGTTTAAATTGAACAAACTTACATGCAAAAAAATAATGCTTGATTTACGAAAAAAAGGAACAAGACATGCTTGTATGTTTACTCTTCTATTATTATAATAGTTTTTAAACCTGTTGTTATAAATGATTCACGCGACTCTCGAAATAATATAACGCGTGTTTTTCTTCTTTTAAAAGTTGTAAAATGAAAATTTTATTTATTAATTTACACAAATTTAATTATAATGATGCTAATAATAATAATGATAATAATAATGATAATGGAAATGAATGGAAAATCAACAACAACAATAATAGTTATATTAGTAGTTATACTATTATATACTATTATTACTAATGTGTATTATTTACTACTCTTTATTTATTTTGTTTTTCAGTTTCAGAAAAACTTGCATCAGTGTAATCATTATCATGTTTGTTGTTTGACAAATATTAATTTCTATGAAAAAATGATAACGGGTTAGCGTATTTTTATTAATATTATTAATATGGCATCATTTTTTCATTGGATGATGAATCACTCATTTACAACTTATGAACACGTCTACGCGTTTAATGAAAGATAGATTAGTATTAATGATAGTTTAAATAACTTAACGTAGTTATCTCATTTCATTTTATTGATTGATTGAGTGAATAAACGTTCACTAACAAATAATAATTTCATATCGTGCATAGAACACAAGACAAATGAGTGATATAGAAATGGTAATAATAATAATATTTCTCAATGATGGTTAGAATACAGGTAATTATTTGATGCAATTGGTTTTTTTTTTTTTTGAATTGATCGCTCCGAGGAGCAGATACCATTTTGGTAAGCCAATAATAATTGATGGCTTTTGCGTAACCGATGCGAGAGTAGGATCGGTTTACAAACTGCCGGTTTGACCCATGAACCGCACCGCAGACAAATTTACTAGTTTATACATTAAACCGCAGCTTATGTCTCAGTTAAAAACAGGATAATTTATGAATTAATTACGTAGTTGGTATTTGGATCAGGAAATTTGGGACGCTTTTAAAATTATTGAAAATCTAGATTTTATCATTTATTAATTATGCATGCATCATTATTATGATTATCAAACTGCAGTTTGACGACAGTTGACCCCAGTTGAACCGCAGTTGAACCGCGGTTCATTTTAAACTGGTACTATTTCCAGTTAAGAGTATTCCATAGTTGTATAATAATCCAAAAATTAAAAGACCTAAAATAAATAATTAGTATCAATAATAGAGTAAACAAAGGAAATAATCGCACGAGACTTTCTTTCTATTCAAAATACAAGTGTTGCTTCAGAGCAAGCCTTCTCTGTTGCGGGGAATACGCCTGCAATCATTTACACCCTGAAATAGTTAGTAGTTTCTTGTGGATGAAAAAGTTGGTTAATTAATAAAATGGGGAAGGCGTTTAATTTTAACATAATAATTTGAACTTAGAATTATCTATTTATGATTAAATTTGTTATAGTGTGGATTGAATAATTCAACAAAGCGTAAAAGCAAATATTTATATTCTATACAAACGAAGCTTTAATCAAATTAATCTTACTTAATGCATTAAATAATTAATGGAAGAAAATAATTATTACAATTAAAGATAATAAACTTAAAAAAGATTATTATTTAATTTATACAAAACCAATAATTAATGTGATAATGATAGCGATGATGAAAGAGATAACGATGTGGTGGTGATGGTGGAAGAAAAGGTGGCAAGTGGTGAAATAGATTTGAAGTGTTGCTAGAAGCAGAAAGAACTCACTCTAAAATAAGCATCAAAAGATTTCAATTATCAAAAGCTTATTTTTTTACAAAATTGAACTATTGTCAAATAAAATGGAAAAAATTAATTATTTACTTGTTTTACTTATGTCAAGATTTACTATTTCGTACAAAGTGTTTTGGCTTTAGTTGAATCGTCAAAATGACCTTGGTGAAAAACTACATTTGGTCAACACTAGTCACGTATGACATGTCGGCCAGTCAGTTTAAGGGCTCCAAAAAAAATATTATGATATGTGATGAAACTTTAGTCATCGTTAACGTGACTAAATTATCTTCTATTGTATACTATTAAATTATTAATAAATGGTGTAATAGGTCTGTTCAGTTTTGATCATGTGACATATTTTTGGAGGATAGATTATTCACCCCCCACCATTTTAATGCGTTTTGCGTTGGAAGTTTCCAACAACCTTTCATTGGGAATTAGAAGCCATATTGGAATATTTTGGAAGTCGCAGGCCTTTCAATAGTTTATGTACATTGGATTTTGAAACGTTCCAGCCAATAAAGCTCGAGAATAAAATTTAAATTTTATTGACTCCGCGAATGTCGATCATTTTATTATAAAATTTTCTTGAATCTAACTGTCTTCACAAGTTAATCCTCATTTCTATACAAACATATCAAAGATAAATTTTAGCACCTGGCGAAATCAATCAAAACATTCATTATGGCCCGTTCGGCATTTATTGGTGAAATTTTATTAATAAAGAAAATGCAAAATATCTTATCCAATAAGAATTAATATGAAAATTAAGGTTGAAAAAGAATTTTATTATCCGAATAGTAAATACAAAAGACAGTATGAAGTCTTGTTATATATGTGAGTCATATGAGTATGCTGTGATTTATTCAACATCGAGTGAAGTTATAAATGAAAATTATTTTGGACCAAATGTTTTGGGCTTTGATGATGAAATAGGCATTTTATTTTTTCCATTTGAAATTGTTACTAATGGTATTATAATTTTTGTTGCAGCATTTGGTACTTCAGATGAAGAAGAGTTGAATTTTGCAGGCTCTGGTTATTGTTTGCCTTTTCATCACAGATACTCTGAAAAAAAGTCTTTGGTATATCAATCAATACATGACACAAATTGTTAAATTGATATATATCTTTAAGAAAAGATAGTTTGTACTCGTACTGGAATAACTCCTACTGATATTTGGAAAAAGATGCCTATCTTGAAAGATTCTGATGGAAAAGAATTATTTGATCTATATATAAATACACCTTATTGCACACTTTATAATTGGAATAACTGTGAAATAATGACACGTGCATTTGAGAAGCATTTGAAAAGAAAACATAACAGTTACTGATTTAAATTGGTATCAGTTTTTTATGAATGAAGGCAACGAATAACTACTGTTGTTGAATTTACTTTGCACCTTGCTTCTATATATATATCCTACAGGTCACATAATTACCAATAAAATATTAGAGCATAGAGAGTAATGATGAGATAATTAATGTGATAAATAGCTTGAATTTGGACATGTGCAGAGGATCCATCAAGTGATCATTCTTTAACACTCTATTTATATAAAATAACCTTATAAATACAATCTATCAGAAAGGGAGATATCAAAATGAACCACGCCAGGAAATTTTTCTGATGTGGATTTACATAATTGTTACACTATTTACATAAGTTTATGGCAGGTCCTGTGATATTATGCAAAAATCATACAAAAACTATGCAATTATTACATTGTATATTACAACTTTATATATTAAAATATATGGACATAATATTATGACGGGGAAAATTTCCCAATGCAGAGGCTTCAAAATAAAGTTGATAAATTTTGGGATTGCTTTAACACTTCAACTGATTTGAATAAATGTGGCATATATGATAAACAAAGTAGAGTTGCATTTCAAAACTCATGAGTTTAGGACTATTTGAAATTAAAACCATTCTAAACTGGTTTAGAAAATGAGCCTGAATTCCTAAACTGTTCAAAACTCCTAAACTGTTTCAAAACTCCTGAAATTCCAATTAACAAATAATTTTAATAAAATAAAAACCATTCATAGCCAATGTCAAGTTGTTAGCCTTTCCTAAAATATTATTAATTTTTATATCCACATGAACAGCTTCATCTAATAATAATTTAGTGCTAAGACAATCTCGTGAAGGAGGTTTATAATTTGATCTGAAATTTTTTAACATGTTGATGAAACAAGGGTTTTCAATTATTCTAAAGGGAATACTGCAAACCACAAAAACCTTTAAAATCGAACAATCTATAATTCCTGTATGTTCTTTTGATAATATCTCATCTTTATCCCAAAAATTAGCAAGTGATTGTGTATTTGCTTTACATGCTGTATTTTCTAAAGATTCACTTACACCATCTCTTTCTGCAACAATATACATATATCTTTTTTTGATCTCTTCTTTAATGTATTCACATTCACATGCCAAATGGACTTGCAGTTTATTAACATCCATTACTATAAATCTTATTTGTATGAAGCCCTACATTCTTTTAGATATTTTTACCAAGTTTTTAAAGATACAGAAAAAGATGCATATCTTTCTGAAAAAATGTGTGTAAGACTTGAAAAAGGATGGTGGGGCTGGGAGCAACCATTAATTTTATTTTCTTTTATTTTACACCCATCTTACAGATTTGACAAATTCAATACTACTCTTCCCAAGCTTAATTGGGTTGATTTTGGTCAATTGTTGATATATTATTATTGTGCATGGAAACAAAGCCAGCCAGTGAAAATACTTCGTGAGTTTGGTATGTATCAAAATAAACAATATCCATTTAATGAAATCACTTGGAATCAATGGAATGGTGACATATTGAATTATTAGGATTGGTGTGCAAAGAAAACAACTGAGTTGGGTTATATAGCTAAAAGAATTTTGAGTTTTCTGCAGGATTTTTACATTCTTCATGTAGAAATAGACTTAATGTAAGTTTTTTTTACACTACATTGAGATTTTTATCATTTTAATTGATTATTTTTTATTGTAGTATGAAAAGGTAATTAAAATGGCACAGATTCGAGGAATTATCAATCAAACTCATAGAAAACAAGATCTTGAGTTGATTAAAATATATATCATGATAGCTTGATTGATATAGTGGTGCAGTCTTGGATTCCATGCAATTTTTTTATTGTATATTCTAAATGTAATTAATTATACATCTTTAATAAAACAAACATGACTTAGCTATTTAATTATTTCCTTGTATGTGAATGCCTCCATCCATTGAACATTCATGATGGTCATGATTATTATTCAATACATCATTGACATAACAAATAATTGCATGAATGAAACTTTTAATAATGTGTCTACCCAGATCTCTGGGATTCACAAAATAAATTATTTTTCCTGATTATCAATTATGATTCCTTATGAATAATAAATCTGATGTTGATCACAGATGTCAGATTTAATAAAAATTTTTTATCTCAAACATGCAATCACGATGCAATTAAGCACAATTCAGCACCATCGAATGTTTTCCACAGGTGAAGGAGGGTTGAACATGTTGGAAGGCTTTGGACAACCCTTTTCTTTATCCTTCCATCAGACCAGGCTGGCTGTTTCCATATGTACATTGATCACTGACAAGAGTTGACACTCGTGTGATGATTGCTTTGTGTTATACCTCTCTAGAATAAAGTTGGCACCTGATTCAAAATTCTCCAGCTCAGAAGGTTGCAACTAAGGTTTCTGGTCCAAACCGTTTTCTCAAAGCCCAAACTAGTTTGGGCAATTTGGTCTTCTCAGCATTTTTTATAAACATAAACATAAAAAAGCTATACCAATCAACTTATTTTAACTTAAACAACTTTAAAGTAATTTCGCCCAATTTTGGCTAATAACAAAAAATAGTTTGGGCTTATAAAAAAGTAATTTTTGCCCAAAGTGTTTTGGCAATTTTGACTACTAATAAAGAGAGCTTCGGTCAGAAACCTTAGTTGCAACCTGGGTTGCTGTTTTGGATTCAGGGTTTTGAGTCTTGCCCTATAAAAAATTGGCATGGAAATGTATGGGAAAATGTATGGAAAATGTACGGAAGGCGCAGTTTCTGTGCATTTTCCATGCATTTTCTGTATTTTCCATTCAAAAAATAATTGGGAAATGTACAGAAAATGTACAGAAAATGCAAGGAAACTGTGCCTTATGTACATTTTCCATACAAAAATGCATGGAATTTTACCTGAAATTCACATTTTCCCATACATTTCTATGCCAAATTTTTTATAGGGTTGGATTGCTGTCTTGTTTGTGGCATGTCTGCTCACCAACAACCCTAACCCCATTTACTTAAATAACAAGTTCAGTTGGTCAAATAAAAATTAAAGAAACAGAAAATTTGGGAAAATGATTAATTTATAACATAGCAAACAAAATCTGAACCATTTTATTTTATAGCTTTCTCCATGATGCCAGTGATCATGGTGACTATCATAATAGGAGTGGGCAGAATCGAACTGCCACCTTTATACTTGTAAGATACGTGCTCTCATTGAGCTACACTCCTTTAACTTGGGGTGGGTTACATGGGCAAAAGCCTCTGTTTAAAAAATATCAAGTTCAGTTGGTCAAATAAAAATCAAAAGAAAACAGAGAATTTGGGAATATGATTAATTTATAACAAACAAAATCCAAACCATTTTATAACTTTTTCCTTGTTGGCCATATTGCTGACAAAGATACATATAATCATGCAATAATTTTAATCTATAGGACAGAGGACTGATTGGGCAAAAACCCATCCAGTCTCCTACCCAAAATTATAAACCAAAGAAACAGAGCATTTAGGAAAATGATTATACAAACAAACACTATTTTACAACTTTCCTCTTAGCATGAGAGTCCAAATACAATTTCAGGGTCACAAACCCTGCTCTTAATTGTGACCTCCTGAGCTTGAAACAAGTTGCAGATTCTCTCAATATTCCTCTAGAGTTACAACATCTTGGTCACAGAGCCATCCTTACCCTAGAGTAGGATAATTGCAGGCAACTTTTCAGCCAGCATGCCAGTGGCCATCTCTGGTCTGGGTGCTGTGAGGGAAGATTAGTGAAAAGCATCATTGACTATTGGTGCAGTTTTGATAAACTCCAGGGCCTTGCACCTCTCCCTGGTATTTGTTTGCATCATATCC
Source organism: Entrophospora candida (assembly GCA_910592215.1). Taxonomy (NCBI): domain Eukaryota; kingdom Fungi; phylum Glomeromycota; class Glomeromycetes; order Entrophosporales; family Entrophosporaceae; genus Entrophospora; species Entrophospora candida. The sequence continues at coordinate 26,316 of CAJVPN010000036.1, forward strand.
ATAGGGTGTAGCAGGTCAGATTAACCTTTTGTGTCCAAGGAATGTGTGAGAATGACTGTAAAGTGTTCAAAGGCAGCATGAGTGCTTTAATGTCTGCCAATTTCCAATAATCAAACATCACATACTTGAAATGCTTCTTTTCAATGGTGTGCTGCCTTGACATCTTGTAATTATTTATTATTATTTAATATTAATGTTATTATTAATATTGATTATGAAAAGCAAAATATGCAATCTTGATAATAATCTTATAATTACCAGCAAGTGCTGCTTTGTGTTTGATTCCCATTATAATATTTATAAACTAAAAGACACCACATTATATCAATACAAGTAAAAAAAAGTACCTTTGTCATTAACACATCTTCTTTAGGAAAACTGTGTTTTGTTATTGTTTTTCCAAAAAAAAGGTTGTGTTGTCAAAAAAAATCTTTGTACAACACCAAGTGCCAATAATAAATAATTAATGTGTACATAATTCTTTTAATTCTTTTGTGCTTTTTTTTAAAGAAAGTAAAAAAAGAAAAGCACAAAACAATACTGGTGCCATCCACAAGTAAGTGTTTATCAAAAGAATAGTGGTGGTGGTTATTGCCACTCATTGTCACTCTAGTTTCTTTTAAAAAAGAAGACATAAAAAAAGTATTAGCTAAGGAAAATTCAGAGTCACAACAAAGAAAATGTAAATGATAAAAGTATTTATTTTGATAGTAATTAATTCTATATATAGAAAAAAAATTTTTTTCTAATACAATTATTTTCTTTAAGGACAAATTTAGAAAGATTACAAGACTTAGAAGAAAAAAGTATTGGTAAAGACCTTATGTTACAAATGTTGGGTAATACACATGAATTTATTTCCATTTATTCCATTATGTTTATTTGTTTATCCATTTGGATGATATTTACTAATCTGTCTTTTTCTTTGTTCAATCACCAATCTGCCTTACTATATCACTACTTTATAATCAAGAAATAGGTAAGATCAGTTTTCATCATTTGTTGCATTCCTTCTTCATTTTCTTTCTTTTACAATTTAATATTATTTTTTTAAGTTTTGGCTAATGTATCCATCCACTTATCTGTTATGGCTTTCCCCTTCAATCCTTCATCATTCATTTCAATCAATCAATTCATATCTTTCAAATGATTGCCAATTCTCCCTTCCTTTATATTATAGAAATGCTCCACAATATCAATAACACTGTAAATTCAATAAGGAGGAGACAAGAGAAAGATGGAGTTTTACTATTTCTGCCATGAATTCTGTAAAAACACAAAGTTAATGGCAGTGTATGATATCACAACAGCAGTGGAGGATATAACATTTGATGAAATTTCAGTGATTGATCCCACTCCTATTCTTAATTAAAAATTTTTATTATTGTACTTTTTATATTTTTTTTAAATAAAAAAAGGTTTGGTATATTCTGGGTTTGGTTAAAATTTGGAAATTTTGGGTTTGGATATAAAATTTTGAGGAACAGGTTTGGTATAGGTACAAATTTTGATATCATGTGGGTATGAGTTGGATACAGGTTCAATTATTGTTATCCATGCAGGCCTCTAATATAGAAACTATTAGAAATAAAAATAATTAGAAGGGAAAAAATTAAAATCTATTTTTTATTATTCAATTCCTGAATAACATAGTCAGGAATTCTTCTATGCGACTTATACTTTTTCACTACATATTCAACCAACTTTCCTTCAACTCCATGCATATATTTTTGTTCTCTTCTTTGATATTTTCTACATTTTCCCAACCACTATCATCATCATTTCCCCATTTTTCATTACTGTCAATATCATCCAAATTATCTGACTCTTTTTCTTTCTCTTTCTGCATCACATTATCTTCATCATCAATTTTATTATTAATATGACTGACTATACATGAAGTCGAAACTATATATTTTGACCATTTGCAGATCTGGACAAAATAGGGTCATTACTATGTATTTGCCTCAAGTCAAAACATTTTGACTTTGGGGTTTTAATTTCAACTTCATGTATAAATATGACATACTTTTTTGATAAATATTTACCTTCTTCATCTCTTGGTTTATCTCAATTAAAGACACCTGCCATGATTAGTTATTTGCAGCAATGGTAACCACCATTATAAAATATTTATGGCTGCTGCAATAGATACAACTGCTACAAATAGATGCGGCTGCTGTAAATAGATATGACTACCACAAATAGATGTGGTTGCCACAAGCAGATACAGCTGTTATAAATGGCTATGGCAGTGTAAAAGAATTTGTGAAGAATTACTTCAAAACTAATTAAACACTTTCCTACAAACAAATACTTTAATTGTAGTAAAAATATAAGTTATTCTTTATTTATAATGATAAGAAAATCTCATCTATCTGAATATTCCTAAACATAATTAGTAAAAATACTTAATATATAAAATTAATTTGTTTAACTGTTAATTATTTCTTATTTGTGCATTATTGTACTCATGATAAAATGTTACAGGCTGCCACAAACAGATATGGTTGCTGCAAATTTTCTTTTTACACATAATTTCATTGTAAATGAATGACTGGCTAATAGTGATGTTAGCCCTTAGCTGGCTTAAATGGCTTAGCTGCCTAAGAACTTAAATAAACCCCAGTTGATGAAAAAACTTTTCAGATGGTACTAAGCTTGCTGGTATTATTATTACTCTACTATTTATTATTTTATTACTATAATATTATCACTATTATTTATTATTGTTATTATAATATTTTGCCTTTAATGGTTTGAATAAAACAAAATAATTCAAATAGGATGGATGATTCAAATAGGATGAATAATTTGAATAGGACAAAAACTGAATAATTCAAATAAAATGAAAAACGAATAGTTCAAATAGAATGAATATTTTGAGTAAAAAAAAATAACAATAATTCAAATTAAAATAAGAATTGTATTTATTACAAATAGAAAATCTATGATTTTTATCCTGCTATGATGGATTGTATTTTGTTTTATGAGCAAACATATGATTTTTTGTCATTCTAAGTAATGCAAGATCCATCTCAATTAAATGTCTATGCTACTGAATTATGCATTAAAATTTCAGATGCAAAAATTCATGTTAAGAGAAATTTTTTTTTAGCCAGCTAAGCTGTGTAAGCCATCTAAGTTGCATAAGCTGATAAATTTCTTAGCTAGCTTAGGAGTTGGTGCTGTTAACTGCAATTAAATGATTAACCAGTTAACCATCATTTAATATTAATTTTTTTATAATTATTACAGTCATACCTTGTCACAGCTATACATGCAGCCCAAAGTATTTTGACACTGTCATAAAGTGGTCACACATGTCATAAAGGGGTGTTACACTTATTTTTTAATGGTACAGTGAGCCCTCCATAAGTGCACCCCCTTGGGAATGGATGAGAGCGTGCATTTATGGAGGGATGCATTTATAGAGGGGAAGAATTTTATTGGTTGCACGTGATGCTAATAAACATTATATTATTATTATTACATATTAAATATTATTGTTGACTAAAAAATTGTTCCATTGTGGTTTGCTTCATTGATTTTTTTTTTTTAAATTAATAAATTGCTCAAGGGCATTAACTTGTCTTAATTGTTTTTAGAATTTTCTTATTTTATTTTGGTTACTTTTATTAAACATAAATTTTAAAAAAAAATTGTGATCTTTTATCCTTTGTTTAATCCTTAATTTTTTTTAATTTCGCGTATATATAATTTTCTCCATTTGTGTATTTATCATTATTATTCTAATAACTCTTTGTCAATTAAAAAGAAAGAATTAGCAACCATTCATTTAATCCTTTATAAGTAATAGTAGCTTGCATCATCCTTTATTTTCCATTACTAATATTAAAAAAGAGGTAACAAAAATGATAAATAGATATAAATAACGTTTCAATTAATAATGTAACACGAATTTATTTAGCAAATAAATCACGTAAAAGTCACGGGCGTGTATTTAGAGAGGGTGGTTTTATATGAACGGGATGGGGGAAGACCGTGCAGTGCAGAATATGGAGGGTGTGCATTTATCTCTAATCCCGAGGTTGGGAATGAGACATAGCGTGCATTTATGAAGGGATGCATTTATAGAGGGGTGCACTTATGGAGGGTTCACTGTAAGTGCTGTAATTAATTTCTTCAAAATTGGAATAATTTTGACCATTGGAACCACCAAACCAATTTGGGCTACAGTGGACCTTGCTACAACAGATTTCTTGTTACAATGGATTTAAGTATTGGCCCCTTTTTTTATTAATTAAAAATGATTGTCATAACAGATTTTATTAACAAATTTGCTCCGTAACATTAATGGGGTCTTTTTATATGACTACTAGTCTCATCACAGCAGATCCACATGAAAAATGCTGTAATTGCCTTTGAAATAGCTTTTAATTTTCTTCAACAAAGAATTTAATTGCTGATTCGTGAATGAATCAGAGAAATGATCAAATCTCACCGTCCTCATACATTAACTCTCATGTATACACAAAAAGTACCTTAGAATTCTTTCAAGATCGTTGAATACTATTTTAAAATTCTTTTGCAGTTATTTTATTGACTTGACTTATAACAACATGGTAAAATAAAAGTTTTTTTGTTTTTTTTGATAAACCAATAAAAAAAATGTATAGCTCTGGCCAGAATACTTGATAGTGTTGACTGAAAATTAAAAAATTACAAATTTTTATATGTTATGAACTTGAAATCTCAGCTTCCTACATATAAACGTTTGCAAGAAACATTCCAAGCCCTTTAATATTTTGATACAATAATCTATGCGACTTAATTTATACATAAATAAAAAGAATAAAGTTTATAATATCAAAACATCGTGCCTTATTATTTTTTAAACATTGTCAACTGACGATTTTTTATCATTTTTGCACCGCCGAATCCTCTGCTTCATTCGCGGATCGTCAATTAAAGCATTTAAATTATTGAAAAAAATGAAATTATTAGATAATCAAAAAATAATACAACCAAATAATTTTAATTTCCCACATGTATTATTCATTTATTCATTTATTTCTGTATTAAAAATTTGTTTGTCAATCATATAATCGTGAAGTTTGTTGCGTCTAAAATTTGTCACCGAAAATATATCATTCTCTAATTTAGAAAAACTTTACCCATCAGGATATATTTCCAAAGAATGTAAACTTGGAGCATGAAGAGCAATGCTTAAAGCAGCTGGTTGCCATAATGTAACTCCATTTGAAGAGGATGAATCTAAGGTAGATAAATTTTTTTATTTAAAATTAATAAATTGAAAAAAAAATATAGTATCAATTTTGGAGTTGTTCACTAAAATACATTACAAGATCAACAAACACTTTCTCGGTTGTATTCTTAATGGTTTCTGTATAAAAAAATTCTTTTGGGAATTTTTTGGAGAAACAATAAATGAAAATAAAAGGGACAAGATGGTCGTATTTGTATGCTGTCAATAATTGCAAATAATTTACCTATGCTGAATTGCAAGAGAAGCTGTGTGTGAGTAAATTGTTACTTCTAATAATAATTAAAAAAAAATACATATGTTTTATGAAGCTTTCAGCTAATAATTGTCACCTCTTAGGGTGAAATGAAGAACCGTTCCAGAACCATTCCTAGCACTTACTTTTTATAGTAATAGTAAGTTTTTAAAATGTCCATCATACTATAAGACTTATTATAAATTCGTTATAACAAAAATTTTTATTTATTATTGAAAAAAATCCCATTACAACGAGCGAGGTTGTATTGTTAATTTACTTGCTCGATTGTCTTGATAAATGATAATTGCCATATATCTGTAACGCCATGATTAGTTTTTCATAGTTGTCATAATTAACCTTAATAGTTGCCAAAATTATCTGTAATTATTTGAACTCCAAGTTAAATGGCATATTAATATATAGTTATTTATGTTCATTCACATAAAGAATATAATTATTACCATAATCACTTTTCCTCCAAAAACAAGCAACTATATTTGATTCATCATAAAATTTTACATTTGCTAAGCTTGCATTGGAATATAAGCTTTGCCAGAAAAATCAATTGATGAAGTTAATTGTCCTGATCTTTTATTTTTTTTAGAACTTGGATCTTCATCGATGGATAAAACTTTTAGTATTTGTTTATTTAGTTTTTTGTTCTGATTTCTATCTATTGCGCATAAAATGATCGCTGTTTTCGTGCAATATGCTGCGTATGCACAACTTTAAAAATAAAAATCAATTATTTTGTTTTTTACTAATAATGTCAAAAGACTTATCTTACGTCAAATATTTTGTTTTTAACCTTTTTAATTTTGTTGGGATTTTTACTTTCGTCAATCGTCAACATGACCCCCGACGAGAAACTACTTTTAGTCAATATTATGATTAAAGTCAAAAGTTTCACTAAGGTGGTGGTAATGATGGTAATGAATCATTCATTTTAAAAAAATTTTCCGGATCAGTCAATAATTTACGATAATTATTTTTTTTAATAAAAATAAATGATAGAATGATTAAATCTAATTTCATGATTGATTGATTGTTAAATTAAAATTTCATATTTATATTTGTATTTTATAAATAATATATATAAGTATTCATCTTTTTCTCCACTCCCACTCTTACACACGGTAGTGGTAGCAGAAGAATAAAGAGAAGTAGTAGTAGGATGATGGTTAAATCAATACCAATATTATTATTTTTATTAATAACCATTACTTTACAAGAGCCAATACTACCATATCTAATAAATAATGGCTTTGATCATGGTTGTTGTAAAGCGTGTACAGGGTGTAGAAGACCTATTATGCCATTTGGTATATTACCAACATCGAAATCAGCATCGGTACAACTACCATCTACAGTTACTATCACCTCCACAATTCAATCATCTGTAATTACAACTACAACTAAAACTACAACTAAAACCAAAACTGCCACAATCACATCCACTCCCACTGACACAGAACAAATTGAAGAAGAAGAAGAAGAAGAAGAAGAAGAAGAAGAAGAACAAGAAGGTCATCATGATTATGATTATTATAAACCATCACCAACACCACCGCTATCGCCATTACCAACTGTAGAAACTGTAGAAACTATCATTCATAAACCAATAGTTGTTGTTGTAATTGAAGAAGAAGAAAAAGACAAAGGTATCTTATGTGAAGAAAAAGAAACGGTCGAGGAAAAGCAGGAGGAAGAAGAGTGTTCTGATGAAGTACCAGCTGGAGCTACACCTACACCACTTGTATTAGAAGTACCCGAAGAAGAAGAAAGAAAAAAGGTGGAAGACGATGATATATTGGAAGGAAAACATCCTGATGAACAACAAATTGGACCTACACCGGAAATCCAAATACCAGAATCTATCACATCTCTTGAGGAGGATGACGAGAAAGAATTGGATGGTGATCATCGCCAATGCGAAGAAAATAATCAACAACCTTGTGAAGAAACAAAAGCAGAAAACCGTTATGAAATAACGAAATATACCGAGCAACAGCAAATAGTAAAATATCCCGATGAATATCTAAGAGATGATTACGGAGGTGAAACAACGGATTATGACGTTGGATATGGAGATGTTATTGTTGAAAAAGATGATGATGTTCAATCACAAGGAATAAATTTATCTATTCAATAAGAAGCTCATATTTAAAAAATACTTTATTATTATTAACATTGACAGTTATAATTATTTAAAAATAACATTTCTTAAATTTTAAGTTTGTTTTTTTTTTTTATACGTCTTAATTAAATCACATAATAAATACACAATAAATTGACAATAAATAAATAAATAAATATATATATATATATATTAAACTTATAAAGGTAAAGCTATAAATCTTACCACCTTACTTCATCATTTTCAATTAACTGAATCGAATTAATAATCGAAATCAGAACCAAGCTTAACATTAGCAGACTTTTTTGAATGATGATGATTTTTGTCATTATCTGAATTTGTTGTCCATTTACGTAACACATGGCTTAATGTTATACCATTCTGACATCTACTACGTTTAATCACCGTGTAGCCTTCTTCAACTTCATACTTGACACTTTCTTTACTAACAGTGTAATATTTTCCATTATGAAGCTGATATAGCTGTTCAGGTTTTATCACCAAATGAAAGATTGTTGTTGTAGATGTGGAAGGAGAAGAAGAATTTGAAGATTTATCGACTTTATTTAATGAAAAGAAACTTTTAAACGATGTGTGATGTTGATGACGTTCTTCCTGTTGTTGTTGTTGTTGTTGTTGTGAGGAAGTGTATAATTCAAATAAAATTATTCTGGGAGTGCTTGTATGTGTGAATGTAGCTGATTTTTTTTTCTTCAAGTCCTTATTATGACCATGAGTCACATTACTTTTATTATTGTCTTTAATGATGTTATCATAATAATCTTTATTGTTATCTTTATCGCCACTGTCGTCATCGTATTCACATGTAAGATTGCCGTTTAATCTCATCCATTCCATTATTTCACTTAAAGTCCCGATTACTACGAATCTTGGCTTTAAAGGTGATAAAATAATTTTACACAATCCATGAGAAATCACTAATGACGATGGTGATAAATCTCCTATTAATTTAGCGGTACAATGTGTCAATATGTGTGCATGTGGTAAAAGATTTGGAATATAGGATCAACAAACAAACAAACAAACAAATAAATAAATAAATAAAATAACTTGCCTATTGAATAACCGTAACTTAACATTTTATAATCGTTTATTGTTTGTTTTTTAAAAAATATAAAAATTAAAATAATAACAATAATAAATGATTGTTAGAGTGATATTTAAAAGGGAGGCGAAAAGATAATAAGTTCAAAAAAAAAAACAAGTTGATTTATTTATAACCTTTTTTAATCATTAAAATTAGTTAGTTAATATTTTTCTGAAAAATCGCATGATTTTTAATTATAATTGACCAATAGTTTTTAATTAAATTACACGTTCAAAATGAATTTTTAATTCATTTGACAATTGAAATGTGAAATATGTCTTTATTTCATTCATGGATAAAAATGTCAAGACTACGCGTAGATGGATGTTGCCTTTTTAAGTTTAATTTCGATCTTTTATAATGCAAAAATTAAAAATTGAACATAAATGTTATATTTTTTTTTTCGATCTAACCTGACGATAGGAAAGAAATATGTTACCGACAACATTGAACGATAATCGTTGCTAATTTAGTAAAATATGCAAATCATTGCCCTTTTTCGAGTGAACTTTTCGTAACGAGTAGACATGAAGCGAGCTTTCCCCACTCACTCTACTACTACTAAATCTCAGACGGATTTCCATTCAGTAAATGTGACGATCGACCAATCAAAAGGAATTTCGCGCAGAAACACGCCCATGTTTGATTGGCCGATTTCAATACAATACTTTAATATCATCACGATCTGTTAAAATATTATGTGACTCCACATGTTGGATTTTAAAAATAAACCATCATTCATTCAATTCAGCTGTCAATTCATGCAAAAAAAAAATATATATATATATATTCCACGAAAAAAAATTTGCTTGTTACACATATTTTATTTGGTCCCAGGTTTTTGAAATTTGAAATTTTCAAAAACGCCATTGTTCAGTTTAAGAAAAAATTAGTCGATAAGAGGCTTGAGTCATGAACAAATAAAACTTGTTGGTGATTTTTTGTTTTAATATTTTGAAGATGACCTATTTGTTTGTTACTTAATATATAAGCAATTAATTGGTTATAGATAACCTGCACTGCACTACTGTATAACGGGCCTTACACACACTACAACAAAACTTTTAACGAATGTATTACTTATAAGGAAGATATCATTGCCTTTTTTGAATATGTTAAATTTTCTGATGGAATCAATCCAATCAAATTTCCTAAAAAAATATTTATTCATTCATTCATTCTAGTCGTCATTAAATAATCTTAAGTTTCGCACCACTGCCAAGATTTATACACGTTTGAAAATAAAAATTATAAAAGGAGGTTAATAATAAAGAATAAATACAAAGAATAAAGAATAATAAATAATGGGGAAACTATTTTGTATGTATATTTATATATTTATATAATTTAATAATCTTAAGGTTTTTTCTTAAATAATCTTAAAATGTCTTCTTAAATTTTTTAATTAGTTTTTTTTTTATAAAAATTTTTTTCTCGATTTACCATAGTTCCTACTTAATCATATATAGAAAATAAAAAAAGGTTTTTTCCCTCTCCAAAAAAAAGATTAAAAAAAAATAAATGAAATGATAAACGAAAAACAAAAAAAGTTTTTTTTTAATTCAAATAAATCAATATTAACAAAAAGAGATTTGATTGTTATTATATTGATAGAGTTGATGATAAAATAAGTTATTGTTATAGAATCTCTCGTCAGGAGATGAGGCGTTGATCATCATTAATTGTTGTTGACCCGAAACATTATTACCATTATTTATTGTAGGTGAGGATCGCATAATGACTCCCTGGATGTTTGATGTAGGTGATGGTAATGATGATGATAGTGAAGAAAAGACTGGAGACGATGATAAGGATGATGAGGTAGATGATGGTTTTGAAGGCAATGACGCCGCAACATTTTTAATAGATTGTGCAGGCGTGGATGGTGTAGTACTTGGTGGTGTTAACATCACTTTTTGATTGTTATTATCGTTGTTTTTATTATTATTATCTGGCTTATTATTATTACTAGTTTTGATTATTCCGTTGGAACCAACACTATTATTTTTATTGTTATTGCTGTCGTTATTTTTTTTTTTGAACTGTTTGTTTTTAACTTGAAGCCAGCGCGTGCGACATTGTCTCTATTAAAAAAAAAATTTTTTTTTTTGACCGAATTATTTATTATTTATATACTTCAAAGCAAAATTTTCTCGCAAAAAAAAAAAACCCCCCCAAATTTAAATGCCGTACATACTTGAGTTCTTCCAGTTATCATTTCAGCAATACGAATCCAGCAACGACCATATAATCTAACGCCTTCCTTAAGTATTTCATCTTCTTCAGGTGACCATTTGCCCTTCTTAATTCGAGGATCTAATGCCTCAGTCCACCGAGCTTGACATTGAGCACCAGTTCTTGCAGGAATACATTTAGAAACTTTGTTCCATGGGATTGGTTGTGGATTACCTTGTGAATCAATAGAATTCATCATATATTGATTCACAGCATCTCGCAATGCATTATCTTCTTGAGTCGTCCAACGACCCTTCAAAATCGACGGATTCAACGCACCAACCCATCTAGCTGAACATTGCATAGGTGTTCTATTAGGTACATGTGTTGCAATAAGTGACCATTTGTGAGGTCCATAAATTTGAACAGCTTCCTTGAGCAGTTCATCTTCCTTGTCAGTCCATTTAGTATAAACTGGTGGCTTCTGATTTAGCAAACTAGGCAAACTTGTTGTCGTTATGGACGAATAAGCATGTTGTTGTTGTTGTTGTTGTTGTTGTTGTTGTTGTTGTTGTTGTTGCTGTTATTACGCAATTATTATTTTAATATTTGTCATTGTTTGTGTATCACATGGAAATAATATTATATAATATTTAATTTAATTTACCTTATCAATAATAATCCCATTCATTTGTTGGTTTCGTGTGACAGGGATTGAAATTTCTTTAGGAATATCGGTGGCGGTGACCAATAATTGAGCGAGTGCTAAATTTTGTTGATGATATGATGGGGATGTTGGTGATTCAACTTCCTCATCAATTTCGTCGTCGTCGTCATCATCGTCATCATTATTATTATTGTTGTTGTTGATTATTTGTGACTGAAAAAAAAAAAATAATAAATTTTATGTAAGCATTCATAAAATCCAAAAAAGGAAAAGAAGAGGAAGTAATTAAATATGATTTGTATAAAAAAATGGAATAGAAATTCTACCTGCATATTATCTTGATTTCGATTAACATCCTTTTTTTTCATTTGAGAAAAAAATATGCGAGAATATAATAAGTAAAAAAGATAAAACACCAGATTATTTGATAAATTTTTATTATTATGCATACCATATTAAAATGAAGAGGTGTGGCAGGATAATTATTTAGTTTTATTTGAAGGGAATAATCATCAAAAGAACTTGGATTCTCTGGGAATAACTAAATAAATCGAACGATTATTATATTAGTTAGTAAATGAATGAGTAGGAAATGAAATAAAAATTTCCAACTACCACTAAAAAAATCAAGCATTTTGTAATCTTACCATATCATTACATTGAAACAACGGACTCTGTAAAAAAAAAAAATTTTTTTTAATGAAATTTTCAATCATCATCGAAATTTAAATATAATAATCATGATTTATAAATTATTATTATTAGTTATTTTTACATTTATCATCATATAATATTATTAAATGGAAGCTTACAAATTGGCGGTAATGTAAATCAGAAGCATTTTGTAAAATCAATCCTTCTTGATGAAGATGTTGTTGACACTATTATAATAACAATTATTATCATTAATTAAATCAATCATTACGGTTGATCAACAATAAAAAAGAAATAAAAATTTTCATACGTCTAAGGAATCTAAAGAATGTTGTTGATTATTATTATCATTAGTATTATTATTATTATTAGACATTGTGATTGTGTCTGTACTCATCACATCCGTTGTTATATTATTATTATCAAAAAAATAAGTTAAACGAGTCATCTTTAACCTTTTTATTTTTGACAGTAATTTCTTTGACAATTATTAATAAAGTTTTATATATATATATATATATATAATATATACACAAAATAATAAAAAATAATAAAATTTATTTTTTTTTAATTTATTGAGAGGAAAGGAGAGAAAAGAGGAAGGTAGTAGATTTATCAAGATGATTTTTTTATGAAAAATAAAATAAATTTTTTCGTGGCAAAATGTTTTTTTCAAAAAACGATTATTCGTATTTTTAAATAAATCAAATAAATCGTCCTTTATATATATTCCTCTGTTATTTATGTATTTTTACAATACGTAAATATACATATAATTGTTAATATATTTAAATTTTTTCAAAATTTTTAACTATTCCAATGTAGCACCAACAACAATGTAAAATGTAGATCTTTAAAATATAAAAAACTTTTTATTAAAAAATGTCTATAAAATTATTTGAACCCAAAGCTTCAAAAAAAAATTATATATATTATAATAATACAATACCAACTATTATCCACGTGCAACTCTGAAATATTTTAATTTAATTGCACTGACACAGAAACACCACGGTTTTCAATTAATTTATTTTTTTATGAACCATTTGCAAATTTGCATAATTGAATCCAGTCCAGTGTACCAAATTTTCACAAAAAACCTAACACCGGTGACATCATTTATATTAAAAAATGAAACAAAAAATCTAAAAAACGAAGTAATTTCTTCATATGTTATATTACACAGTTTTTGTCAAAAAATTGTCACACCTCCTCGCCAAGATAAAGATTTTGCAGATCAAAAAAATGGGATAGTGAAAAAACAAACAATAACAATTTTAGTCTATGGCTAATTTCAATGGGAGGTTGATTAACGGTGATGATGCTGATGATAAGAATGATTACTAAATAGGCAAAGTAAATATAATAGCTAGGAGTAATTGATTGGCTAGTAATAGATTACCTAGGAATAAGAAGAAAGGATGAGCGAAGCGGGCGGCAATAGAGTAAGAATATGAAACAAAATATTATTATGATGATGATTACTTGAATGGAATGGTTGGTTAACCAATTTATTAACTAATTATTTAATTTAGAATAAATTTTTTTGTTGATTGTTATGTTTAATCTGATTGTTGTGCTTAGATTATTTGTTTTTTTTTACACAAATGATGATTTTTGTTTTTTTGTTTTGTATTTGTGTATTAGTGTATGTGATTTTGTGCACTATTTAATTAAGATTTAAAAAACATAGTTTACCAAAAAATTCCATATAAATGACATCATTTATCTAATTTTTAGGAAAATTAAATTCAAAAATGTAAAATAAAATTTTAGATAAATCTACGTCAACGATAAACCCCAATTTATTAAGGAAATGATAGGGTTATCATCTTTATCTTTTTTTAATTTTTTGCCGGAAATTTCTTGGAAATTGTGTTCCATGTGAAATTGTGACTGATGTTGGATGATAGACGATAAAATTATTGTCATACATATTTGGTTGGGTATCCTGCTTTTGAAATTAAAGATTGGGAGTTACATATCGGACAGAATTAATTTTGCTTTTGCTTACACAAAAATTTTTTCCCTATATGCATTAATATATACGGACTGTCAGACAAAGCCCCGTTCAAATGGTCCCGTTCCAAATTTTCTTTCGCCAATTAAGTCGTTCTTCTGTGCCAGTACATATATTTGGATAAAAAATACTCGCAGGTACAATGATGCACTTTTTTTTTTAAATTATATTGATTATACAATAAATAATATTCCTTTGTCTAACATAAAAAATGTACATAAGATTAAAATTTATTCTTGTGACCAATAATGTATATTTTATATTTTATTTTATTTTTTGAATTAAAATATAACAAAAAAGAACAAATTTCCGAAAACGTAGTTAAACTAGTTTTGTCACCAATTAAAGCCCAATATTACATAATTGTGGCCACATTGTAGGCAATAATAATGAATGAACATAAAAAAAATTCTATTTTACATGTTTCATTTTCTTTCTGCATAAGAGAAGAATTTACAATTTTTAGGCAAATAATTTTTAAATTTAATTCTCTAAATTATTATATAAACTAAAATACACGCGAGTTTTTAAATAAAAAACAAATCAACAAACAAACAAATATGCAAAATGACAAAATACCAATAATCGATTGACTTTCAAATTCTAAATTTTCAGCAAAATATTTTTTTTCGATCATTTTTAATTTATTACAGGTTTTAAGACACATACACACGCATACAAACAGGCAGGTACCGTCTCTATATATCAAATAATAAGTCATTATTACGTATTCTGCATAAATATTTGCTTATTTGTTTATCTAAATATCTAATCTATCAGTTAATCCTTTATTATTATGTACATTATAATTGTTTCTTTTTTATTTTATCAATGTAACATTATTTCACAAACCTCCTTTGTCTCCCTTTATTTCTTTCTTTTAATCGACTTATGACATACCAGATATTGTCTCAGTTATCAGCGCCAGTTCCCGGGCCATTTCTAAGAGATTCAATTACTATTACTAGAAAGTGATGCAAGTAATTTACCGGTTTTATTATATCGAATATGAAAAATAGGAACCGGCAATATTATTATAACGAAGATCATATTTTTTAAAAAAGAGAGATTTTAATTAATTGCATTTTTATATGTTTTCTACCCAATAATATGAATAATCCACTATTTTATACTGCACATATTCATTTGTTGACAATTTATTTTTTCATATTTTATTTGCCCAAAAAATTTAGTTCAACAAAATCACATCCCAATAGCAGTAACTGCATGTTCCAGATACCTTTCTATTGCAAGCATGTACGCAAATCAACTGTTATACAAATTTGGTTAGTACCCATCTATTCCGCAGATTGAATTTCACTGATTATGACACATAAATAAAAAAAATTCATTTTTTATGTATTAATCGACATTGATAACTTCCGAATACAACAAATTCTATCAGGTCTAGCTAGATTACATAAATCGGTCATACATCCAAAATTTGTGACAATGAATGATAACCATCAATTGAAAAAATATAATTAAAAAATGAACAAATAAAATCTTTTAGGATGCTTCCTCACAACCAACTAACTTTCCTTCAATTCATTCCCATATTTTTTCATGTTTTCCTTGCGATATAGGGCTTCGGTAACAGTGTTTAGCACTACTCCAAGCATAATCGCAGTTTTTTCTGTGTATCTTTTAGCACAGCCCCAATCAATAACTTCCCATGTAATTTAAATCATAGTGAAACTTGGGTAAAAAACACACAAGTGGCTTACTATCTTTTGCCCCGACTTTTCTCTTCCAATCACTAGAGTGAATGATACATTCCTCATAAATAAATAAGTAAAACCAATTCCTTCTCATTAGGACCAAGGTTTGGAGGAATCGGTTCCAAAGTTTCATTATCAATTTTAGTCATATATTCCTTCTACAAATTTCCCTCTATCTATATTCAATGACATATGGTCTTTTCATGGCAATCGTAATATATAATATCCTGACGATGTTGTTGAAAATTATATCCTAATACATCACCAAGTCATATTGAGGCTGTAGGAAATCATGATTTTTCTTTGTGGTATCCGTGGTAAATACGTGACTTTGACTTTCTGTTATTTCACTTTAATTTTACGTTCACAAACTGTTTTCTTTCATTCCAATCCAAATTCCAAATATCGCTATAATTTCAATTCTATACAATACTCAATCAATCAATCTATAGAAATATGTCGTTATCCATCATCGTATGAAATTTATAGATGATTAGGAAAAATAATTATTTATTCAAGGGATATTTTATTCTTCTAATAACAATTTTATTATATAATATAATTATTACGAGGGCTATATCTCCTAATAATAAGAAAAAAAAAATCAAAATGAGGAAAACTTGAGCAGTATTTGGATAATGTTGCTCGATGCTCAGCATTAAAGACACATTGATACAAGTCGTAATGACTCATTTGTGCTCAAAGTTTTATCTAGAAAGGGTCTCCATTTCTGGTTTCCCATTCTGATTTCTAGTTAAAGGAATCCTATCATCTTTCTCTTCTGTCAACCAATTTCTTGCCAAGTTGTAATAAATATATAGGTAATAAATTATTCCGTGTCGATCTTTCATGATTTGGATCGGAGCACTCCCCTCTCCCTCTATAGTAAAGTCTTAAATATCACATACAGACAGCCAGCCCTTTAATAGAATTGTTTTTTTTTTTCAAAGAACACAACTAAAGTTTAATTATTGACCCGTAACAAGTGATCTACGATTATAGTGTGGGGTTAACGTTACTTTTATGGTGAGAAATTTAATAAATAATTAACATTAACAAAAATCCGAGAGATCGGCATAATGAAAATAATAATAAAAGCTAATACTACTTTCTTTCATTATAAGGAAAGTCACATGCAATTTTGTATAGAAACCAAATTTTTCTCTATTGAGTAGCTGCGGATTCCGAGTATATTGCCTATTACAAATTTTAAATTACAATTTCTATTATTATTATTATTATTATTATTATTTATTATTATTATTACTATTATTATTATTATTACTATTATTATTATTACTATTACTATTATTATTATTATTATTATTATTATTATTATTATCACCAGCTGTCTTTTTATTTGAGAGATATAGAAATAGATAAATAAGCGAACCACGAATTAATGATGCCATTCATAACTTTTTCAGCAACATCCTCATCATCAATTAATTTGATAATTTTTTTTTATGATTGCCTTGTCCCCTAACTGAGTGACTTGACGTGAAATCCAATATCTCATTGTTCTAGCTAAAGCCTTGAACGAGCCGATTTTGTACTTGTCTCGAACATAAAAAAGCGTTGGCTCGAGCCAGCCGAAATTTATTACGATTTTGCAGACCATCGAAAATAATTAAAAACAATAGTAAGCTATATTAATAATTTTATGACAGGCTAAAAATTCCAAAATTTTAAAATGAAAACCATTCAAGATTCCATGTTTTAACAATATTTGTTTTTCTATTAAAAAATGCCTTTTAGGTTTTGAAATATATATGCATACAGTTAATTAAACCTCGTTTTAACGAATCTATGGGACACATAAGAAAATTGCATTTAAAATTCGTTATACAAAGTTACTAACCACGTTTCAACGAATTCTTGTATGATTCGTTGAAACGAGCTTTGGATTGTATAAAATTTGCTCAGATATTTATGGAGAATTAAAACGAAATGCAAAAACGTTTGAAAATCTTTATTATTATTGAGTTGAGTTAGAGTTTCTGTTTGTAATACAAATTCTTATTGAATTATTCGTTTTATTCGAATAAACATTCAATGTAATTAGAATATTCAGATTCATAATGAATTCGAATAGAAACTCTACCGTGACCATTTACTAATAATAAATTACTATTATTATTATCATTACAAAGGGGGAAAAACAATTACTACAACTATTATTATTAATTGACTAAAGAAAAACGTCAATTACTATTATTATTACCACAACAAAGGAAAAATAGAACTGATAAAGAATTTTTTTCTTGATTGGATTGGATAGTGCATATACTATTACTATTACTATTACTATCACTATCAGTCATATGATTTGTTTTATTCGATAGAATCATTAATGATAAAATACAATTATATCAAAATGTTAATAGTCGCAAATTAAGGGAGAAGTTTCTAGGGAGGAATAAAGAACAATTAGCCAGTTGGAAGTAATGAAAGTGAAGAAGATCAAGGAGACTATGATGAGAAGAAATTAATTGTGAATCAAACTCTCCCATCAGTTCATCAACAAACTGGAGGATGAGCTTTTAATGAAGGCAGTGATGAAAGTAACTAGATGAAAATAATGCGGTTGAATTTATATCATTATTTTATAATAAAGTCACACTATGAACGTGACATTAATCTTTTAAATTTTTATACATCAATTAAATACATAGAATATTAATATTAAACATATTTTATATTAAGGTTACCTTTGTAGTATTATATCCATTGTATTTGTTTGTAATACTTTATTATAACACTTTAAAGATTTAACCATCTCTGGTGATTACTTTTTTCTGCCTGTAAATATATTATTATTTCTTTTTATATGATAGGAGGCTAGGTGAGGTAAAAAGCTAACTATATTGTCAAGGGTTGGTTCGTGAGCCTCCTAATTCGATTTTTAATCTCCCGTCATTCCTCTCGCAAACAGTCACTTCTCTTCAAAGTTTTGTTCCGAGGCCCAGTCGCAATACTAATGCATTTATGAATATATATTTATCATTATTATTGATTTATATATATTTGGGTTCGTGTAAGTTGCCAGAAAATAAAAATAATTTATTAGTCAGGATTTTGTAGAATGTTTCATTTCTCACTTAAATTCCAACCTTGATTTCATATTCGTTTCCATCTCTATTTCATCTTGTTCTTATCTTCTTTATTTTCGCTCTCTTCCTTCTTACCAACTGCTTTTACGTTGTTTTTATATATTATTTGTTCTAATAAATTAATTATTAAAGTTAGTGCAACATTTTTTAATTATAAACTCGTGAAAACTACAAAGTGGTTATGTTTTTGGTGACAAAAACTATTTATTGAGCTGATGAGGATGACAACTCTGTATTATAGAACCTTAAATATGCCACACCTCTATTAGATGAACCGCGGGTGTAGAAACCACCCGCAAGAAGGCTTTCTTGGACGTGGTTATTAGATTCGTTGACCATGACAGTATCATTGACATAGTGCATATTTAAAATATGCAATTACTATTATTTATTTATTGTTATTTTATTTACATTATTATAATTATCACAATTCTGAAATCAATGAATTACACCAAGAATTGCTTTCAATTCTATCTTTAAATTGTTCAAAGATTGACCGTGTACAACTTAAAATTGAGTTGTAGTCAGATAGGTCTTCGGTTTTTTCTAAAACCTCTTTAAAAAACTCTTTTATGATCATACCTCCCTCCTAAAAAAATTAAAAATAAGATAAATAATTTTTTTTAATAATTAAATAATAATAAAACCAATCTTTATACCTCAATATCTTGTTTAGATGTGTTTGTTTGATCTATGTCCATTTCATCTTTATCTTTTTTAAAATATATATTTTAATATTAACTTATCATGTTTTAAAAAAAAAACCATCAATATAGCTTACTTTTTGTAGAATCTTCTAATATATTTATCTTTTTTCTTGCAAGCTAAATAATTATTAAAAAATAATGATGAGATTGTCAAAATTATGTATGTATATTAAATAAAGTTAACTTACTCTGAGAACTGTTTCAGGAAAATTGGCTAGTTCTGCCACATGAATACCAAAACTTTCATCACAAACACCTATATTATAAAATACAAATTAATATCTTCTTCGCTTTCATTTCTTGTTAAAGTTTTTTCTTACCTTCAATAACCTTGTACAACAAAGTTATTTCACTTTCACCGTCAGAATTCCTGCCAGTATGAACTGTTACATGTAAATTACACACATTTGGCATTTGATCGCTAAGAACTGTTAATTCGTGAAAATGTGTGGCAAACATACAAAAACATCGTATATTTGTTGCAATATATCTATAATTATCAAAAATGAATAAATAAAATAAAGCATGGATTGAGTGATTTGTAATCAGATAATTTAGATAATTCACTTACTCAGAAATAGCCCAAGCTAACCCAAATCCATCGTAAGTACTGGTACCCCGACCAAGTTCATCAATAATAATTAAAGAATTTTCAGTTGCAGTCTAATTAATTAAAAATCAAAAATAGAAAATTATATATTAAATGATTTTGATAAAACAACATTGACAATAAAAAAAATCACTGGTAATTTAGATAATAATACCCTTAAGATACTTGTAGTTTCCAACATTTCCGCCATAAATGTAGAAACACCTTGAAGATAACTATCTCCAGCACCAACTCTTGCAAGTATACAATCAAATATACAAATACTTGCTTCACTACATGGAACAAAGCAACCAGCTTGTGCCATCAAAGCAATAACACCAATCTATTCCATAATAAATTAAATATTTATGATATGATATATCAATTCATTGATAATATTATTTGAATAATTGTTTGATGTTATATAACTTACTTGTCTAATATAAGTTGATTTTCCACCCATGTTTGGTCCAGTGACTATTTGAAATTCACGCGTTCCTTAAACAAAAAATATGATTATAATATGATTATTATAGAATAACCAAATCACAACTAAGGTATTTACTAGTTAATCTCTTACCTCTAATTAAATTTACATCATTTGGAATGAATGAACCATTATCTTGGACTTCAATACATGGATGCCTTGCATTTTTTAAGATAAATTCTTTTTCACCTAGAAAACAAATATACAAAAAAAAATTTTTTTTTATTAATAATTAAAAAATTGCAATGATGATAATGATAATGATAAGAGTATTACCTTTATTTAACATTTTTGGCCGAACATATGGCATAGGGGCATTAATTGACACACTTGAAAAACTTTTAAATATATTATAATTAGTAACAATAATATAAATATTTACAATTTTTGTTTTTCAAATTTATTATATCATCAACCTCAATAAATATTACAAACCTAACGATAACATCAATATGTGCTATTAATTCATTCAGCTTTTCCAATACAGAACAATAAGTTGCTATATAAACATAAACATTTAAATGTGCAAATTTACAATTATTACTGTTTAAAAACAAATGATATATAAATGTGCAAGTGTTACCTGCAACAAGTAAAACCTCCTTTTCCAAAGAACTTTGTTCTTCTGCATATTGAAGATCTAATTCTTCATATTTTTCATTCAAATCTTTCATTTCAGTAGTTGTAAAATAGACACCATTTCTTTGTGTGGAAAGTTCTATATACTTTTTATTTCTATTAATACAAGGGGCATCCTAAATACAAATCAATTAGAAAGAATAAATATAACAAATAATCGTACAGTTAATTAATTAATCAATGAAATTTATTTGTTTACCTTTCTTGAAATCCTGAAACAATATCCAAATGATTTATGCGTTTCAAGATAAAGTTTATTTTTATCATTGAAATTAAGATCGTCACTAGCCTCATTATGGCATGATTTTATTCTTTCTTTGATTTTATTCATTTTCATTTTAATAGCTAATAAAAAAATAAATATAATAAATAAAATTGATGTATATATTTATATATATGATATTATAAAATAACAAGGTATAATTTATTTACCCTTCAAGCCTTCATCATGATCTTCTCTAATCTTATATTTATGCTCTTCAGCAGCTTCCAAATCAATAGCTTCTTCAACCATTGTTTTATAATTTACAAGTTGAGATTCGAATTTCTATGAAAATCAAAAAGTTATATCATAAATAAATATTTGTGTAAATACATATGCTTATATTTTTACTAATTTTACCTTAAACTTCATAATATATGTTTCTTGTGCAAGATTTTTGAGTTTGTCATCTGTTAGGTAAAGTGATTCTAAAGCTGTAATCAATTCTGGCAATTTTTGAACAACATTATAAACACATAATACATCCTATGGTCATATAACATATATTTAAAATTTAAAATTAGATAGACTTTAGAAAAACATATTATTATTAGCGTAGATTTATAATAAATTGATTGATTGATTACTTGTAAATTAGAGTTTTGTTTACGAAATCTTTTTGTTAATCGATGAAGATCAGGAGTGTTCTTCAACATATTTTTCTATATTTTTTACAAATGTATGCATATAAAAATAAAATAAATATATATACAAAAGAATCAATTGTTTATAAATGTTTTAATAATAAAAATATCTTAATACCTTTAAATCTTCCAGAGTTTCTATATTTGTTACAAAAATCTCAACCAAATCGTGTCTTTGTTCTATAGAATAATAATGAATATCAAAGGATCTTAAGATATTTTATCTGTAAACCTAAACATGTAAGCATGCGTGAAGAAGAATGATTTACCAATCTCGTTCTTATTCATTAATGGTTGTTTCAACCATCTACACAATAATCTTGAACCTTGTGAAGTCACACATTTATTTAAAAGTCCATATAAACTAGAGATTGCATTTGTGCCTTAACAATAAAAATAAAAATAGTAATTATTTTGAAGATAGGTTATTAAAAGCAACAAAATTGTTTGTTATTATATTAATACTATACCATCTTGTTTGGTAGAGAATAAGTTCAAAGCACTGATTGCAGAAGCATCTAATCTCATAAATTTAGATATATCGTGAAGTCGAAGAGAATAATTCCCAAAATTACTTTGATCTGACAAAAGCTATTTAAATTGGAGAAGAGGAAGATGATTGAGTAACATGTTGATTATAAAAAAAGTAATTGATTGTTTTATTTTTTACCGATAAATAATTTATAATACAAGCACAAGCAGACATTGCATTCTCCAATTTGAATTCGGCTTATTAATTAAAATGGTAAATTTTAATATAAAGCAACATAATATAAAAAACATTAATAATTAAGGATAAAAACTTACGTAAAGAAGTTACAGAAATTGCTTTTCCCAATAAGCGATTCAAATCTTGTTCTATGTTTTTGGTAGAGAAATCAGCTAATAATGAATATTTATTAATTAGTAATTTTAAATAAATTAATGTTACTGTTATTAAACGACGATGATAATGGTGATGATGATAATGGTAAAAATATTTACATTTTTTACATTCAGTAATAATTACATTACATTTATTGAGTACACCTTTTAATTTTAAAATTTCATGGTCTTTATCATCTGTAGTAATGATACATTCTTTCACTCCAAGTTGAATTAAAACAGTCTAAAAAAAATAAAATTTTAATATTTATTTTATTTTTATATTTTATTTTATTAATAAATAAATATTCATTTACCTCAAAGTTTGAAAATAATTCATCATCAACAAATTCAGATACACCTAATTCTCTACGTGTTGAATCAGCATAAGCTAATCCAACAATTTTTTGGTTATCTTTAATAATTAGTCTAGCACAAAGTATTACAGGAGAAGAAGAAACTTCGGTATTTGAAAATAATAAATCTTCAAGTTCTTGAATATTTCCTGGCGATGCCTAATAAAAAAAAACATTATAAATATAATGTAAATGTCAATATTATACTATTTATAAAGTAATATACTTGTTTTGTAATTTGCCATTCATTATTTTTTTTTGTTCCATTAGACCATAATTCAATTTTCATTTGATTATTCAACAAACAATCACGCAAAAAAGACTCGAGAACAAATTTAGACAATGTATAACTTGGAATTCCTTTTTTTTCATCACCTTCAAATATTTATATATAAATATTTAATAATTTAATGATATTATTAGAATAATAAATTCATATTAATTTAGATTGATTAGTTAAATTCATTTCATACCACCCAAGTACTTAATGCCAGTTGATGTTTTAAAAACATTCTTAGCAACATATAATGTGTCTTCACCATGGACACTGTAATATTCCTATCAAGTGGAATATTTATTTATTTAGTTATGGGTTGATAAATATTATAAAGATAAAAATAAAAAAATTAAGCCTACTCCAGAATTTCGTTCAAATATACGAATAGTATTTGCAGGTTTCTAAAAGACATGCAAGGATTAGTTTTAAAATTTATAACTGTATAACAAATATATTTATATTTCTTTACCTCTGGAAGACCGTGAAAAAACTTGCAAAAACCTTCTTCACCTTGTTTAGTCTCTAAAGGAAAAAACAACACGTATTTAATTAATAATGTGGTTTTTTAATTTTTTTAAAAGAAAATTAAATAACTGACCGAATTTTAGTGCAGGAGTGTTATCTGAATTTACTTGCATATTGTTCATTATCTCTTTGCAATAAAGTTGAGTGTAATAAAGAGAAAGGAGCTAAAATACGCGTATTCCTAAAAAGAATGAATAATGAGGGAAACCAGTGTGACGCCCAACCTTACGGGCCAATTTGTTCGAGATCCTGTGACATTTATGTGCGTTATGGATGATGACTAGTGATTTTATATTGATAAGTAAAATATAGTAGTAACAAGGATCCTGTATAATTCTCCTGTACCTCTAATTTTAATAATGGCCACAGTTTGTTCAATATTATAAGATTTATCCTCAAATACAGACCTAAAGAATCAAATTCATCATTTTCATTATATAGATCATTTGCAATCAATTCAATTTGAAATCAGAGATTTCATTTGCAAATTTAATAATTTTCCTGTTTTGTTTTTGATCTTGAACCTTTTTGAAGTATAAATCTTGGTTGGCTTCTATTAGTAGCCTGGTATTGATGAATTTCTTCATATTAAAGATTTTTTCATAAGGTTTGATTTCATCATAAAAACCAATAGAGGAGGTTTTGTAAAATCTTATTAGTGGAATAATGTCATACAATACATTTTTTAGCATGATAAAATCATCCACTCCGAAACATCTTTATTTAATTTTTCATTTTGTTTTTTTCCCAATTGAATAACATTATCCCAAATATCAATTTCATTTAATTTTAAGTCATCTCTTCTAACATAGTTATAAGCATAGCCAGTTCAATATCTTTGAAATCCTTAGACTTAAAAATAATTCTGGATCTTTACTAATTATTTCACTACAAATAATCTCAAAGCAAATTGAACAATTGATGATGTGATGCAATTTTATGAACATAAATTAAATTCAGCTGGACTAAGGTTGCTTGCCAAAACCTCTTAGTGACTGTTGAAACTCTGTTGAAACTCCAATGAACAATTAGTATATACCTTGTCAAAACTCTGACAATTGACAAGACCCTCAAATGCAAAAAACTGACAAAACTTTAATAAACAATTAATGTGTAACCAGTTGAAACTCTGTCAATTGATTTCTGGAGGAGTTTTCACCCACACACAACCTTATGCTGGACCCATTCTTTTTTTATTAATCAAATAGTTCTTGTAAGTCATTAAATTTTAATTCATCACATGCTTCAAAAAGTTCATAAACTTCATTTGCATTCAGATTACCTATATCAAGAGATAGTCATGTAGCCTTCCACTAAAATATCTTGCAGATCGCCCACTAATTTTTCCCATAAGAATATCCGATCCACCCAATCAATCATATAGTGGATCGAATATTCTTATGGGAAAAATTAGTGGATGATCTGCAAGATATTTTAGCGGAAAGCTACATATTATTATCAAGAGTAAACATATCTATAAAATAAATAAAGCAATTTAAATTATTATAATCATTCAATTTATTAACTAATTAAATTAATAAAGTTTAAAACAATCTTATGTTAAAAGAACTTCAAATACATTTGGAGAAATATTTTCTTTTTCAAATAAGATAATATCCAATTTTTGATAAAGCAGATTTAAAATCTTGCTTTTAAAATGCCAGAATGAGCTTTAAAAGTTTTAATATCCTCATCTACTCCAATTCTAATCTCTACATCATAAAAATATTCAATAACTTTGTAAATCATTTACAAGTTTACTGATGTCAATTTTTTATTATTTTTATAACAAATTCAAACATTATTATTAATCAAAAATAAAACTATGTCAATATAGCTTTCTAAAAAAATACTCTTTCATATTGATGGTGGCTCTCTATGTCAAGCTATATTCATTCAAAACAGCATTACTTTTTAATTCAAAGTTAAGATTTTTTACCAATATTACCTTTATAAACTTGGTGAGTGGTTGAAAAGATGAAAAATATTGTAGTTTTTATATGGGTATAGCTTTATGTGGATTGTTGTTTATTAAAGTTTAACAGACCCCCAAAAACATATTAAATTTTGATAAATTTATTTATCAATACATAAAAAGGAAAAAATGTGGACAGGAGATTATCAGGAGTAATGACCAAAGAGATAATTAATTTCTGAATGCAGTAATTTGGTTGATAAACTTTAACATCAAGATTTTTTTCTATTTTATTAATAACCTCCCCTAAATTGTTTTTTAAAAGGAATAAGTCCAGAAAAATCTGTGTCAAATTTGGCAGAGATTGCTGAGCAAAAAAGGTTAAAATTAAGGTTTGTGGCTAATTTTATTAATAGAATTTTGATGTTGATTACCAAAAAATTTCGGAAAATACACTTTCCAATCAATTAGTGTGACAAATTGTTCAACTGTTAATAATTTTTCTAGATATGAGAATGCTTTTTTACATATCATGTGATATATTAACATGTATTGTATTACATGAAGTTGCCACATCAGACATTTAAAAGCTTGAACTTTACCAAAAATAATTAAATAAAGGGCTGTAAGAAAATTTCATTTTCATTGGCTAATACTGATAATACTGCTCTGAATTGCAACCTCCTGTGCTTGAAACAAGCTGCAGATTCTCTTGATATTCCTCCAGAGTTGCAAGCTTGTTGGTCACAGTGCCATTTTTATCCAGAGGTAGACAACTTTTCAGCCAACATGGCAGTGGCCATCTCTGATCTGGGAAGATTAGTGAAAGCATCATTGACGATGATGCAGTCTTGATGCAGCTCCAGGGCAGAGCGACACCCCCCTGGAATTTTGTTGCATCATCATATCATCGGGCGTCGCAAGTCAGATTAGCCTTGTGTACTCAAGGAAGATGTGAGAATGACTGTAAAGTGTTCAAGGCAGTGTGCATGCTTCAACGTCTGCCAATTTCCAAATAATCAAACATCGCATATTTGAAATGTTTCTTTTTCAACAGTGTGCTGCCTTGACATCTTGTAATTATAATAATATTATTAATATTATTGATTATGAAAAGTAAAATATTATCAATGAAAATCTTGTAATTACCCAGCAAGATCTGCTCCACATTTGATTCCAATTAAAATATTTATATAAAATAAAAATATCATTACAAGTAAAAAAAAGTACTTCTGGTTAGTTATTAACACATATTCTTTAGGAGAACCAAACCAAACCAAACAACAGCACTCACGTTTTGTCATCTTGGACTCTGTCAAAAATTGTTTTTCCAAAAAAAAAAAAAAAAAAAAAATCAATTCGCGTCTGATAGCATAAATAATTAGACATGTTTTTGTCAATCAAATAATAAACTTTCTTTTATTTTTAAAATGCCTATTACGAAACAAAAAAAGCAAAAAAGACAACAACAAGAAAATCATGGAGAGGCATTGGCTGAGTAAGTGTTTATCATAATTTTGGTGGTGGTTATCGCCATCACTCGTCGTCACTCTAGTATATAATAATATTTTGTTTTACGTGTTTGTTTTTTTTTAAAAAATAAAAATGTCTGTCGTTAATAAAAAAAGAAGAAAAGATAAAGAAAACACGAATCCAAATCAAAGAAAAAATGATTACAGAGATCAAACTACCTTCTTGTCCTTCGGAGAAATTACATCTGAATCACTGAAAAGATGTTTATCGAATGAGGATGTTGTCTCCGTTAGTATGAAATATAACTTATATATAGCACAAAAATATCATATTTTTTACTTTTGAACATGATACAGATCGAAAGTAATGGAAACGAAATTCGAAAAGATTTAACAACAGAAGTGACCTCTTCCATTGTTCAACTTGTACAGGAAAAGGATAGAGATGATTTTGATATTAATCAAGAAATAGAAAATTTATATTTTCAAGAATTGTCATCTTTCGAGGTTTGATATCTTTGTCTTTTTTATACTTTATTACTGCTCATCATTTAATAAAACTTTTTTTCATATACAGAATTCAAACAATCCAGTTATTGAGAGACTTATCAGTAGTAATAGCAGTATCGCAAGATACAGAATTGTATTTTTACCAGAATGTAATGTCATTGATCCGATTAGATCTTTGTATACTGATCAAGAATGGTCAATGATGGAATTAAATTGGGAAAAAGTATGTTTTTTATTTATATCATGATTGATTTTCATTTCCTATATTGACATAAATACTGTTTCACAGGTAGAGAAAAAAATGGGGAATTCTTTTCCCTCTTTTGTGGAAAATCTGCAATTACTTCTAGAGAAATATAATAAAGCAATTATAGATGCTACCGTAGGATATTACGTTGATTTGAATAAGGTTGAAACTACCGTTAGTCAAAGCCCGTTTTCGGATCAACATTTGTATTTGTTTGCGAGGGACTGGCCTCTTAGATGGATGCAACAATTATATACCGCCTTGTAAGCAAATTTTAATCACAATTTGCATACGCAAATAACGATACTGACATATATATCTATAATTGATAGCTTAACATGTTTTCAGATGCCTATTAACCCTCTCAATGATGGTATGGCATCTGAGTACTCATATAGGAGCCGAATTATAAATCACATCTGGGAGGATCTATTCTTTGATATAAATTGTTTAATCCGAATGAAAACGTAAGCCACTTTATTGTCATTTGGTTATTCTTTATATATACTAATGTATCTTATATCAAACCAGAGGCGAAATAGAAAATATTGACAGAAAAAAGCAATTAGATTTAAACCGAAATACAAAAAAAGGTAGAACAAATTCTGGGAGCTGGTATCATGATGCTGTTTTAATTATGAAAGTTGGAAACAGAGATGTTCAAATCGCATTTGGTGAAGTAATTGGAAATGCATTTAAACAAGATGAAAAAAAATTAAATGAGGATCGTGAAAAATTATTAAAAGGTAAAAATATAAAATTTCAATTTTATTTTGAAAATCATTAACAAAATTATTTTGATTTAAATTTTATTTTATTTTGAAAATCATCAACAAAATTATTTTGATCTATAGCTATGCAATTGGCATTATTTAACCTCAGGAAATTATTTCCTCAAAATAGTTCAGGCCTCAAAGATTTGGAAACATTTGGTTTATTAGTGTATAGTATGTAATAGTCTAATTTATTAATCTTTATTTATAAATGATTATTAATCATAAGGTATACTTCAATTGCATAGAAAAGGAATTTTTTATGTATTCCATGCATTGGATAGATGGCATTTATTTTGTCGATCAGTTCAACGGGTTTACAATGCCAGATACGCCATTACAATTAGGAAATTTGAATGAAATTATCTATATAATGAACACATTTAAAGTAACAAAACTTATTCTTCTGGCTTGATATTATTATTATTTAATTTAATTTAATACACATTTATTGTTTAGCATCGTGTTATGAAACTACAACAACACGTGGAATCCATGCGTAAATCTCGAAAAAATTTTAAATGTTGTGGTACACGGCATGACAATGACTCTATCGTTTTTGCATCACCAAATAATAGGAATATAACGGATTGAAAATTTTAGTTAGATCTCTGTATGATCACACTCTACTTAGACTTTTAAACAAATATTATTTGTGATATATATAATCACTACCATTCACAAAAAATATAATGTCAAATATATATATATATAAGTATAGTCTAAAGAACTGATCTTTTTATATCGAAACGAAACGTATTTTATGTTAGATTACTTGTGATATATAATATGAATAAAAAAATAGAATAAATAATTAGTATAAAAAAAAAAAAAAAAAGAAAAGAAAAGAAAAGAAAAGAAAAGAAAAGAAAAGAAAAAGAATCAATGTAATAATTTTTTAATGATTAAATAAAGCAAATTTGCGAATTTTAAAAATTTACACCATTGTGTATTGCAGTACTCCAAAAAAGTCATAGGTACAGCTTTTATGTTAAAAAATCACATTTATTACGCCATTACAATAATAGCAATGGTAATAAACATTTCACATTAAAGCTTCTCAATCTGTAGTGGTTACCTGAACATTTAGGTAGCAAATTATTTCCCTTCCAATTTTCTTTTCTTTCTAAATTCTTCATGATTTTGTGACAAAGTTCTTTTACTGGTTATGATTTTTCTTTCTTCTTGGTAAATTTCATAAATAATCCTTTCTTTTTTTAGATAAGTTTCCAGTGTCTGAGTATCATTTATTTTGAAAATGTAAGGAGCAATTTTTTCACCTTGTTCTTTCTTCAGAATACTTCTAATGGTGCTATAATTCTTGGGTTCCATAGTAGATCTGATGTAAATTAATTTCATATT